>PVKM010011452.1:0-14772 GCA_004027735.1 Carollia perspicillata
GGGGGGTGGAAATGGGAGGGAGGTGGGGAGCACTGAGGGGGTGGGCTGGGATGGGAGTAAAAGACAGAAAACTGTACTTGAACAACAATTAAAATAAATTTTTAAAAAGTAAGGAGTATGTAGAAAAGAACATAGATGAAAGAGGTGTAAAAATAAGAAAGGATATATTTGCATTAGTATTCACATCAAGGGTCAAAAGGCACAGAAATGAGTATAAAATCCAAAAAAGTGGTCAAAAGGAGAGGGGATGAAAAACGAGGGCAGAGCAGAGTAATAAGAGAAAAGGGATTTATTTGTAATCACTTATCTTCAATATATTCTTTGAAAAATAGTTTTGCTTTGTTCCTCTTCTAGTGTATAGTTCCATAGCCTCAGTGAAAAAAAAAAAAAAACAGTGTAGCAACAAAGCATTTGATTCACAGTGCATCTTAAAAGTCCAATCTATATTTAATTCAAAGGCAAAAAAGAATGGTACATTCCAGAGTAGTAAAAATAATAATTTGTCCCTGGCCAGGTAGTTCACTTGGTTAGAGCATCAACTCCCTATGCAGGGAGTTGACATAACCTGACATAACATAACATGACATAACATAACCCTATGCCAAGGTTACAGATTTTTATCCCTGTCATGGCACATACAAGAATTGACAAATGAATGTGTAAATAAGTAGGACAACAAATTGATGGTTTTTTTTTCTCTCTCTCTAATAAAATTTCAAAAAAAGAATAGCTTTGTGTCAGGAAGGGTAAGTATAGTAACAATCTATGAAGAAGAACTTTGTGGACAATACCCACATATTTTTCCTCCATTCTTTCAGTAGCTAGGATATAACTGCATGGCCTTTTATGATTTATCTTAAAAATTCACATAGTGTCATTTTAATCTCATGCCATGGTCAGAACAGTCTCAGTCTTGCCCAGATTCAAAAGGAGGGAACATAGACCCACCTCTCAATAGAAAGAGTATCAAGGTTACATTATAAAATAGCCTATAAGTTGGAAAATATTGTTGTGGGCATTTTTGGAAAGTACAGTCTGTCATAAGTATTTTCCAGAAAGCAAAGGGAAAAAAATGAGTCTTGAGTAGGAGACCATAACCACCTGTATCAAATGTCACTGCTAAGTTTGCTCAGAGGGAACTGAGGCTAAACCACTGGATTTTGCTGAGTGAGGTTTGTTGGTAATTCAGATCAAGAGTTGCTTAGGTTGGAGTAGTCAAAAGAGGTCATAAGAGAAATTGGACAGCTCTATCAGGAAATGTTGTTTGAAGAATAGAAAAATGTAGCTGACCAGTACTAAAAGGTGATATAGATTAGGGGAGAGTTTGACTTTGATTTTGTTTTTTAAGATGGGGTTAAAGGATTAGTGAGGAAAATTGGAATTATTTTATTGAGTATGTGAGACGAGAGAGGATCTAGTTCAGAAGTGGAAGGGTTATTTTTATGTAAAATAATTCCTTCACAATAATGAAAGAGCAAGGTGGAAACATGGACAAATGTGCAGGTAGATTGGTAGATATAGTGTTTGAAGCAAGAGGTTTTCTTGGTCAAATAAAAATCAACTGAGAATGAGTTACTGACAATTTCTGAAGAAAGAGGAAAAGGAGTAAAACATTCATGAATAAATGTAATATGATCTCTAGTTAGTAAGGTCTCACCTAAAGTTGTTGATTGTGTGTTTTTCTGCTGCCATATTCAGCCCTGGTGTGAGTTGGATATGATCAGGCTTAAGGTTTAACCAAAGGAGTACGAAAAATAGAAAGAAGAGTAGGGGACTTAACAGATGATAGAAAGAAGGAATTATAATTATGGATTATATCATTTAAGCAGGTTATGAAAGGAGGAGAAGGCATTAGAAAGGTAGAGAAGAAGAAGATAAGGTAGATAAAAACAGGATAAGTCTATTTTTGGACCATAAGACGCACATAGGTTTTAGAGGAGGAATATAGGAAAAAATTTTGAAGCAAAAAATGTGGTAAAATATTTAATAACATAAATAATATAATATTTCACCAATGTAAATGTAAACAGGACTCAACAGCAGCATTAACAACCATTATTCCTCCCAAATTTGGGGGGGCATCTTATAGTCTGAAAAATACGGTAATTGAACTTGAGACATTGGGAGTTATTGACAAGATCTGGATCTAAATATGGGTGACAATAGCATGGTCAGAGCAAAAGCATGGTCACTGGAGGAGTGAGAAGCCAGAATATCTGAGTAATCACCTATATGGATTCTGAAACCGACAGTCTTGATGACTGCTGTGGTATTAGAAAGAATAACTTAGGGGTTGAAAGCCTTCAAGAACTATAGTTCACCTGAAAGTCTATAAGCATATCACCTGAAAGTCTATAAGCTTGCTGAAATGAGGATTAGATAGAAAATAGAATAATATGATGGAAAATTAAAGGTTTATGGCTTTGGCAGTGGTAAGAGGGACTATAATTTATAAGTGATAATGACAAGGGTGACGAGGAACAAGGGGAAATATTTAACTCAAAAATTCAAAAGCTTATTACTCAGAACTTATACGTAAGCAACTAAAAGCATGGAAAACACATTTATCTTTAGTGTCCTCCGACCTCCCTTTTTTGGCTCTGACATAACCCTTTTAATGACGAGCAAAGCCATCAGAATGCCCACTTTACACTTCTGAGAGTCTCAGTGTCCTAGTCTATTAAATGGTGTAATAATTTTCACCCTTATAAAAATACACTGGTGAACTGTTTGATTGATTGATTGATTGATTCATTCATTCATTCAAGAATTATTGCTGAGGTTGTCATATACAATAGGCACTGGCTGAGGCACAATGACAGGGCAGTAAAAAACAAATGGTATTGCCAGACTCATGGAACTTACATCCTAGTTGTAGAAGCCACATGCTAGAAATCTAAAGACCAAATGAGTTGATAAATAAATCCATATTGTAATGATTAGTGCTAGGAAGAAAATCAGTAAGAAACTGTGATGGAGACTGAGTGTGAAGGTGACTCACAAGGGGTCTGCAGGGAAGGACTTTCCAAGGAGGTGATACTTTTATGTTGAGCTTATAAAATGCTAAACATGCTAAATATTTAGATTAGAAAATAAAAATATTAAAGCTGTATTGGTAATGTTATTAAAATGTCTTAATTACCTGCTTATATGGTATTTAAAGTTAAAAGACTTTAAATATTACCAAAAGTGAGTATAAGGTTAACATCCTTTCACACATATAGAAATAATGTGGAAAATAAAACTTTAGGTGGAGGTTATATTATACCTAAGCTTCCCTGATGAAAAATTGAGTTTGGTTTACATTAAAATGTCTGTTATTCACACTTAACCATTGTCTTTAGTGTATCATGCTATGTTAGAACTTTATCTTTCTAGACTGTGCTAAATGTAACATAAGACAATTAATGCCACTAAAGACTTTAATAGAAAAACTTTCTGAAAAGTGGAAGCAGGTTAAAAAGTTCTCAGCCAACCTCATATGCATCATTTTATTACCACATCAATGTCTTCTTTTTCCTTTCATGGAGAGAGATACATGGGTCACTACTGCCTGGTTCTCACACGAAGGGGAATTCCTGTGAGTTAACAGCACTGAATCTAGAAAGGACCCAAAAGGAGGTAGTAGCTAGATTAAAGATTTTAGTTCTATGTGTTCAGCTATTTCACTGTTTCCCACCTAAGTGTCTAAGTGCCGTAAAGTATAATAATAAGATGGATTACATGTAAATGTCTCTCTTGTTCTTCCTATGTCCTAAATGTATTGGATCTGCTGTGTTCAGTTAGACACACTTAACACCAAAAAGTAAAATGTGAATTTTTCCTGTTACTTAACATGATACAGGAGATACTCAAACTTAAAGTCCCTGTCTCTTATTTGTCTTCATCCTCACATTTTGCTATATACAAATTGTCTATAAAACTATCATAATCTTGGTTTTCATGAGCTTTTCATTCTGTGGTTGGGATTTTGTGTACCTTGGCTTATGAAATTTCATCTTTAACTGGCACTTTACAAAAAGGAAGCATGTCTTTTATCGAGATACAGATGGTTGGACAAATGGCTTCCCCATTCCATTCTCCTATTCAGTTATAGATTTGATACAATTACAAAATCTACCACAGTGGAGTGCCATTGCATGGTTTACCTGATTAAATGACATTCCAATAGTATATGAAAATAGGTAGTTATCAAAATTAAACTAGAACTCACAAAATAAGCTCAGGATGACTTCCAGTTATTCCAAGACAGAATAGCCTTGTTCCTACAAGTGTCTCTACCTTACAAGTAAAAAACCTTGGCCACAGCACAAAAACAAGCATTTAGAGATTCTTGAAGACAAAAAGAGAAAGGAAGACAGTATGGGAGCTCAAAACTTGAGGAATCACATGGCAGGGAGTTTCCCAGGTTTTCTTATTTCCTCCCATATATCTTAGGGTGCTGTAGAAGCCTCCAATCCACAACCACTATCACTGCAAAAAGAATTCTAAGAAAATCCTATTCCTTCTGTCCATCAAACCAGGAAAAGGGTGGCCTAACAACAGAAAACCTTTATGGTGATATGTCCTCTACTACATGCAAACACCAATAGAAAACCACACCCCCTTCTCCTTCTCTATCTCTATCTTTACATTTTCAGTAGGTGAAAAGGGGATTTGAACTTCACACCCCTTCCCATTCTGTGGTACTTAAATTCCCCTGCTGGGGTACTGTTAACAGGACTGAGAAATAAGCTGATCTTCCACTCACTACTGGGGTAATGTCTCTAAGATCCAACAGCCATCTGAGCCCTTACCTCTACCCATCACCAAGGAGGTATAAGGAAATGGTGTGAAGTGGTTGACTGATGTTCTACATTCACCTTTTCCTGGTGTCACTCTGAGAACCTCAGACTCTTCTCCATTCGTAGCCCCCATGCTTCCTCATCTGGGGGCCCTCTCTACACTTTTGCCAGCTTCAGCAGGGATCAGTGGAGCACAAGTGGCACTAGTCAAACCAATCAGACCGAAATAACATCACAAGGATTCTGAATTTAAATTGTCATTGGAGCCACAGTCCACAAAATTACCTTAGACCTCCTGGTTAGTCAAGACAGGGTGGCTGCCTGTTGAAATAAAGGATTTGAATAGATCTCAGAGACTCCTAATATAATAAACAAAAAATTCAGGATTCAATCAAAATTCATCTGTTACACAAGAACCAAGAAAAATCACAAACTAAAATTTTAAAAAAGATAATCAAATGATTCTCAACACAAGGTTGTTTCAAATGTTGGGATTCTCTGACAAGAGCTTTAAAATAGTCATCATAAGGATGCTTCAACATGCTATTTCAAATTCTTTGAAATAAATTAAAAATAGAAATAGAAATTATGGAAGGAAAGGAGAAGTTATAAGAAAGAACCAACTGGCAATTATAAAGCTGAAAAATACAAAAACAAAAATAAATAAATTTTTTAAATTACATAAAGGAAGTTCTCTAAAAAGTAATGAAATATCAGACTGCTTCTAACTTTAGAAAGGAGAGAATACCACACTGGAATGAGGCAAATAGGGATAAATTAATAGGATTTCCTTATGATTAACTTTCTAAATCATATTTGATGGTTAAAACAAAATATATAATACCATCTGGTGTGGTGCTGTGTGTATAAGAAATACTGAAGTTAATTGTCTTTGTTTTGTTTTGATTTTTAAGTTGAGAGGATAATGAATGAGACCTAAATATAAAAATGGTTTCTATACTTTACTTGGAGTTGTAAAAGTCAATACCAGTAGACAGGATATATAGTATGTGTATGGTAACAACCAATTGTTTAAATATAACATGTGATACGCTAAAATTTTTGAAACCCTAAAAATGTTCATATAATCAAAAAAAGCCAAAAAAAAGGAAAATAAACAGAAGCCAATGAAATGGTACACTCGAGTACTAACATATCGATGGTCTTAAATTATCTGCTCAAAAGGTGGAGATTGGCAAGAAAGGGTATAAAAAATTATCCAACTATATGCTATCTACAAGAAATTCTCCTCATGTACCCAGGATTTATTAGAGCAAGGAATATCTTAATGTTTTCCGCTGAGCAGTCAAAGGCTTTGCAAGTGAGGATGCTAGTCTGGGCCATCCATCATCATTTGTATGCAATAGGACTGTCAGCAGGGCTGACAGGACCTCAGCAGAAAAACCTAGAGATGAACCACCAGATTCCTGTGGTGCTACAGGAAGATTAAGCCAGTCACCAAAACAGAGATGCACCTATTTACACCAAGGAATAGCAGGAGAGAGATATCTACAGAAGATTCTCCAGAGAACCCAACAAAGCTCCCCAATAAAGCAAAGGTGTGTTTTAACACTGTCTAGACCTAGAGAGTAAACGAAGAGCTTACCGCACTGTTACTCACGTGGTATATACCAATACTGCTACTCACATGGTGCATACCAACACTGCATGTGAAAACTGTCCTCCTCATTTTCTTGGGAAGTCTGAAATTACCCCAAGAATCTGAGGACAAATGTCCAGGGGAGAAAGACGTGAAGCTCGTATTTCCACCAGATTTCAGTTTGAAAGCAGAAATCAAAAGCCAGAGTAGTGACCTGCTACAGGTTTCAGCTACGGGCTGTTCCTTCCATCAGGATCCCAGAATGGAGAGGACACAGGGAGGAGAGCCAAAGCTGATCTGGAGCCAATGTGAGCATGAATGAGAAATAAACCCTTGTTGCTTCTTGGACACATGATTTATGTTCCTTTGGCCAACAGAACATAAACAGAAGTGGTATGTGATTCCTAGCAGAAGTTGAGACCTATTGCTGTTTCCAGTTCTGTGTCTATCTCTATTTCAGATAACAGCTTCTCTATTCGTAGTCTGAAACCCAGTGAAGAAGACATATGAAAAAATACCACAACCACCACACATCCAAAATGTCCTATGAGAGTGACAGATAAACTTTTATTGTTATAAGCCCCCCTTCAAAAATGTATTTGAAATTCATTCAAATGCAATGACAGAGATGGTTGGAAGTCAAAGGATGGTAAAGATATGCTATGAAACAAAAATATAAGAAAAAAAGCAGGCCCTGGCTGGTGTAGCTCAGTGGATTGAGTGTGGGCTGCCAACTGAAGTGTTGCAGGTTCGATTCCCAGTCAGGGTACATGCCTGGGTTGTGGGCCAGTTCCCCAGTGGGGGCCCCGTGAGAGGCAACCACACAATGATGTTTCTCCCTCACTTCCCCTCTCTCTAAAAATAAATAAATAAAATATTTAAAAGAAAAGGAAAAAAGCAAGAGTGTCTATATTAACATCCAATGCAATATACTTCTCGGCAAAAAAATTTACTAGAGGCTTATTGTAGGATGAATTGTGACCTCCAAAAAGATATGTTCAAGCCCTGGTGCCTGGTACCTATGAATGTCTCCTTATTTGGGAATATGGATTTTTGCAGATGTAATCCAATTAAGACGTGGTCTTTCTGGATCACGCAAGATCTAATCCATATAAATGGTGTTCTTGTGAGGAAAAAATAATAGGGAAATTTGGACAACAGAGGGGCAGACAGGGAGAATGCCATGTGAAAACAGAGGCAGAGATTGGAGTGATGAATGCTCAAGTCAAGGAATTCTAACCACTAACAACCTCTCGAGGTATTGCTGGCAACCACTGGAAGCTAGGAGGGAAGTGGGAAAGGATTCTTTTTGAAAGCCTTCATAAGGAGCATGGCCCTAGCAACACTTTGATTTCGGACTAACTTCTAGACTTTGAAAGAATAAACTTCTGTTCTTTTAAGCCACCCAGTTTGTGGGTATTTCTTATGCAGCTCTAGAAAACTAATATACTAGCAAAAGGACTGATCCACTGAATCATATAATGATCTAATGTATGATGCATCAAACAATAGAGCCTCAAATTCATGAAGCAAAATTCATTGAGTCCTTCATCTCTATAATTTTGTCACTTCAATAATGTTATAAGCATTGGTATGGTATGTGGTATGTAACTCTTCTCGTGTTTACCAACTTACAAGGGCTATCCAAAAAAACCCTGAATTTTATTAATTAAAATTTGTGTATTATTCTTACATGTTTAAACTTCAGTCACCCTTAAAGCACTGTCCATTTGATGCAATATGCCTATCAAGACATTTTTTCACTGTTCAAAATAATTTTTAAGCTTGTCAATTTTGATGCCTTTTAGTGCTTCTGCTGTTTTTTGTTTCTCTTCTTCCACATCTGCAAAACATTGTCCTTTGAGGACTTTTTGTCATCCAAGGAAATGAACAAACAAACAAAAATGTCACTAAGAGTTAGATCAGGTGAATAGGGAAGGTGGGTCATGAAGTTTTTGCTCAAAAACTGATGAACACTCAGCACAGTGTGGGCAGGTGCACTTGTAAATCACCCATCATAAAATGGGTGTTGAAAGAGTATTCAAAAAATAATTCACTGCAACGAAACACAGCCTCTCACAGCAATGCCAGCTCGTACACTGATACCGATGGGTTCCTAGAAGACTCAATGCAGTGGAGGAAGCCTGCACTACAAGGAATCCCACCCTCTAGAAGATCATTCCATTTTTTGAGGGGTCCCTCCTCATTTCACCAGGTCAAAATCATCCTTCATCAACTGATTTGGCCACTTCCTGACACTGCAGCAGTGAATGTGGGCTGCCCCAACACCCATGCTCTTCAATCACACAGCTCCGATTTTACTTGGGAGCAGCATAATTCCCCTTGGAAACCTACACTTTCAAGGTTCCCTTGTCTGATAGAAGCATGCCATATGCTAATCCCATATGTTTATCTGAAAATACAGGATCTTCTAAATAAAGCATTATAAAACTTCCTGTAGGTTAAAATAGTATTTGACTAACCTAGCTGCAAAACAGCCTATTCTAGTGCTCATTTGCAAGCATTTTATCTGAAACTAGTAGATAAAAAGAGAATGTATATGTATTTAAAATTTAAATCTTTGATATAATTTTGGATGTTTCTACCTAAATGAAAAACTGTATGTTCCAGGATATATCACTGTATCTTACAGAGAATAGACTGAATGTATGAATGAAAACAAGAATTAGTTTCAGTGGTAATTTTTATGTGTGATATCATTCTTAAGTGAAATGCTTAGTATGATTCAGATTTATTTTCTCTTACTAAATGGAATTGGTGCAGACAGGTCTTTTTAAAATTTATTAAATTGTTATTGTTGTTCAGGTACAGTAGTCTCCATTCCCACACCATCCCATGCTGCCTGTTGCTCTCCCCTATTCTGTCCAACCCCTAGATAGGTCTTAAATTAGGCTGGCTTTGATCATAATGTGTTGTGGAATAAAATCAATAATATTAATACTTATTAAAGTTTACAAAAACTGTTGTCAAGAGCTTACTGTGTACAAGCTCTGTGTTCAGTGCTCATGTACATTACCTATCACATTTAACCCATACAACAATCCAAGCGTATAGGTAATATTATGCCCACTTTACAGTAGAACATCAAGATCTTAAGTATTTGACTAAGTTGTTCAAAGTTACATACCAACTAAATAGCAGAGCTCAGATTCAACTCTAGGTCTCTTGGACTCTTAACACTTACATCTTGAGTTGCTGAAGCATAGTTATAAGCACAACACAAAGTCAAAGTTGGTAAGTCCCCCAAGAGCAGTCAAGGCTATATCCACAGAAGTTTAAAAAAAGATGGAGGTTGAGGCCAGGTGGGAGTGAGTCCAGGGGGGATGGCACTAAAGAGACATCCTAGGAGACTTCACCTGTGGGTGAGATTCTAAGGAATGAATAATTGTCTGACTTCCAAGCAATCATGCCACAAATCCAGTTCTAGTTCAATGGTCTTAAAAACTGTCTACCCTGCTGAGACTGCCCTCCTTAGAGAAAAGAAGGTCAATGCATGCCTGATGGTTAGTTGTGCTTACTTATCTCCTTTCTTGGCTGTTCCCCAACCATCTGCATTGCATGGCTTCCTTTATTGGAATCAGTAGGGTAGAGTGCTAAGAACGCATAATACTGAGCATAAGCTGTGTAGAAATCTTTGTCCTTTATGTCACTGTACAACATTAGGCCAGTTACTTATCACCAAGCTTCCTCATTTGTAAAAGGGGGTGGGAGGGTACCATCTTTTGCAACTTGTGGGAATTTTGACTAATTTTCCATCCTTTTCAAGATCCAATTGTGTTGGGATGCATCCTTAATGGCTGTCTTGTCAACTATGTTTCAAACATGTAGTGTTGGGAACAGGCCCTGTCATGGGTATTCATAGATCCCAAAGCCAGGTCACAAGGTGAATGCTTGAAATATAAAATAATTTTATGCCCAATGACAAATATCAAAATATTGTCTTGGGGTTAATTATTGATTTATAGTTTCAAAACACGTCATTGATTTTCAAATACTAATAGTAGGAAGTGACTTCTGAAAAGCACCTTAGACTCTGTCGTTAGGTTTCTCTTCAGCAGGCATTGTAATACTGAGGTGGAAGGACAGACGTAAAGAATGGATCCAAACACCTGAACCTGAGTCTTTTGCTTTACTTCTTTCAACTTGTATAATAATATGAAATAGTGATTTTGGAGGAGGTACAATGATGGAAACTCATGGAGTCACCTTAATGAGTTAAAATATTCTTTATCTTTAAAAAGTTTAATTATATTCTTCTAGGTTAAGAACTAATGCCTAATAGAAAAGCTGACAGGTAAGTTGGGCCTTCACCAAAAAAAAAATTGCTCCTTAGGGTGATCTTTTGCCTTTCTTTCAAAGTTAATGTGTAGTAAAACTGAAGCAAAAAATTCCTTTGATAAGTATAATTACAGATCACCCAACTCCCACTATCTTTACCTTATTTATTAACTTCAAAGGATTAATACTTTTGATCATATTTTCTTATTTAGTTGGTGATTTTTCTTGGTTCTTTGTGTGACAATTTAATTTTTATTGTATTCTATTTTTTTCTGTCTATTATATTAGGAGTCTCTGGGTTTTTTTTTTTTTTTCAAATTCTCCATTTGAACAGGCAGTCACCTTGTCTAGGCTGACTGACAGGTCCTGGGTAATTCTGTAGGCAGTGGCTCCAATGACAATTTAAGTTCAGAGTCCTTGTGAGGTTACATTGGTCTCATTATCTGTCTGGGGCCACCAGGGGCACAATGATCCCTGCTGACCCTAGCTGAGGGTGCACATGGAGTCCAGGAGACCAGGAAGCATGAGGTTCTCTGAATAGGGAAGGGGTCCCATGCCTTCTAGGACAAAGAACCTTTTCCAAGTCAGGGGTTATTGTGGTATTATAGCTCCACCGCTGCTGCTTGGTTGTCCCTTGTCCCTAAGGAGGGTGGGGAGTCTCAGGTTCAGCCTGGCTGACAGCATTGCCTTGGGTGAGTGATGGCTCCTTGTTGCTGAATCTGTGGCTCGCTGGCTGCCCAGCTGCTTTGTGTGTGCAAGTGGTAGAAGAAATTCTTGCCTTTGGGCTTGAAATGAGCTTCTGTGTCCAGGCACCTGTTGTAGTGGATCCACCTGGCCCCACGTTGCCTCTAGATGGGAAAAGGGGATCGCTATTCTGTGGGGACATCCTGTTGTTGTCAGGGAGGCAGTCTCAGATTCAGAGGGAAGGAAATCTCCTCCTCTGGCCTCTCGGTATTAGAAGAGGCCTGCACTGACATCCCTGTAGTTGATTCGGGCTGACGTATATCTTCAGGGATGAATGAGCACACCTTGGCCTTCATTTCTTGGGTAGGGCTCTTGGTGTCCCGGGGCTCAGACCACTCTGCTTTCCCCTTTCAATCTCAGTGTCCTGCTGTGATTGTTGTTGTGTTGTTTCCAGTGTTATATTCATAGCTGAACTTGTAGACATGAGCAGAGGTGAGTCAATGTACTCTTTCTGGACCAGGAGCCCCAGAACTCAGTTTTGAACATTTAGAAATTAAAATTAAACATGGCCATTGCAGATATCAAAATTGCCTCTAAGAAGATAGGAGACTATAGCAGGGAACATCTGTGAAACCAGAAATGAAAATTTGTAAATTATCTGTATTGAGGTGGTAATGAAGCCATGTACATTTCAAAGATCCCTCAGGCACTAAGGGAAAAAATTGGTGCACAGAGTCCCAGAAATATGACAAAACAGTGAGAGGTCAGAGGTAGAAATATTACTAAATAGAGTATCATTACTTTAAAGCATATCTTATAGATCATGAATATGTAATAGTGTATATATGAAATGTGTTTTGATAAAATTGTTTTACCACTAGCCTCTCACTGTTTTTATATAATTTAAAACAAAAGAAAATCTGTTAAAAAGCTTGTAGAGCATAAGGGATGTGGATATATTTCTTAAGTATATTATCTTTATCAAATACATATCAGGAAAGAGAGAGGTTTCTCCCACACCTTCATGAAGATCTCTGATTAGACTTGGACTCTGAGCTGCAAGAAAACAGATGGAAATTAGGTCTACCAGATACAGCAAATTCCAACTGACATCAATCTTGTGTGTCCCTTTATGAGCTTTTTAATTCCCTCTTTATCTCTCTTCAGTGTAAAGGGACTTTAGCCAGAAAGCAACAGTTATAAGGAAAGCAATAAAAAGCCAGCACATTTCTGAACGCATGCAGCCCTCTTCTCCTGTCCATCGGTTCACACTCACTGCACACCCTAAGAAGACAAGGAGAAATGGCCACCATGTCAGCTGACATTTGCAAACATTGTGATTTCATTTGCCCCCATGAGAAACTAAACATTTATGAGGGAAGAAAATGGTCTGTTTCATAATATAGATTCCTGCTTTATCATAACAGTCTGAACCTTAGCATCTCCTTCTCTGACAAGCCTGCAGTTCGTGATCCTACCCAGTCCATATCTATTGTGGGAAGTTTGACAAAATCATCAGGCCCCATGTTGCTCACAATAGCTCAAGTATATATCTCATGGAGCTGCTTCTCAGAGTCCCATGGCCTCAAAGAGCTCTTTGGAAATTTTCTCACATCACATCTTTTCTACTATTACCTAGAAAACCAAAAGCATCCACTGTAAATAAAGCTGAACACATGTCCAGAGCCCTCTGGTAATCATACAGTTGTCAATTAAACTAGGTTATGGCTCAGCTGGTTGGAGCATTATCCCCTGCACTAAGAGGTAGTGTGTTCAATTCCTGGTCAGGCTACACACCTAGGTTGCAGGTTTGATCCCCAGTCTAGGTACATGTAGGAGGCAATTGAAGTTTCTCTTTCATACCCATGTCTCTCTTTCTCTGCTTTCCTCTCTCTCTAAAATAATCAGTACTAATATACCCTTGGGTAAGGATTAACAAAACTAATTATAAAAAATATGCTTGATCATTTACATTTGACATAGATTTTGCTTTAGTTTTCTAACAAATAAGCTCATTTTCTTCTTTTCTCTCTAACACTTCCAAGTGTTGGATGTAGGGGGAAGATGTGTGGATACTAGCATCCATCACACCGCTCCACCACTGCTTTGGAGGGATGCTCTTTGCAGGGGAAGTGGAGGCAGAGGAGGGAGGAGGGGGGATGGAAAAAGGAGACCTGTAGAGAGGCTCCCTCTTTCTGCAGAAGCCTGTGCCTTGCAGAAGGCAGTAAATACCGCAACGGACCTGTCTAAACACTCTGCCTCAAGTGCTCACTTCACGCAAGGAAATCATTAAAGCAAGACCTACGGGAGCATTTGTTTTGGAAATAGAATGACACAGCTCACCACTCTGGGCAAAAACCCCTTAGACACTGAGCTCTTTATTTACCTGTTGCTCTGAGAGGCGGGTGCTGCCCACTTTATGATAACATGACTAATGGGGCGTCCTGCCTGGACTTGAAGACTCATACCTGTTTTCCTTCCTCCACATACCTCTGTACCCCTCGCTCCGCCTGCGCCAGGCCTCTGGTAGACGCTCAGTGGAGGCAGGATGCCCACTGGGCAAGCAGAGGAAACAAAGCCTCTCAGAGAGGACCGCAGCCTGCGGCCGCCTAATTACAAGTCCCTGCACTGCCTGACGTTCCTCAGCTGACAAGCCCGGACTGTGCGAGACCTGCAAGTGAACTGCGGCCAGAAGCTGCGCGTCACCTGGCTCACGCTCCAGACAGGGTCCCGGCCGGCCCATGCCCTCGCCCCTGTTGCTGGCAACACTGGGGAGGCCAGAGGAAGGTGGGCACCCGGATGGCAGGGGATTTTACCTCCAGTTGTTCACCTTTAGGCACGTATTTGTTTCGCTCTTGTAGAAGCTTCGGGAAATAGTTCATAGCATGCGTTTCCGTTCTTCTTAATTAACAGGCAAGCACAGATCAGAACTCTCCTCAGAGTTCTTTACTCAAAGTTATTCCAGCAATTTGCCCTTGCTTCTTTCTGTATTCTCTGTGTACACACTTGTATATACTCCAGATATGCACTTTGGAATTGACAGTTCAAACAAAATTCTCTCTTAAAATACATGGACCACATGAATCCTGTTTATCCTATTTTTGGTAATTTGAAACATCACAAGAACTAATTAGTAGTTATAAACATTAGAACAGTTAGTAAACTGGTATATTCCCACGTTTATTGCCTAAATGTTATATAATAACTCCTGAAGTGAGTTGGTGTTAACATAAGCTACATATATTATTTTAAATATTTGTGATTTTAAAAAATCACATTTGTGATTTTAAAAAATCACAAATTTGTGATTTGTGATTTGTGATTTTAAAAAATCACTTTTTAGATCTTCACAGAGTTCCTCCTAGGTACATCAAAAAGAATAATTATTATTGCCAGTTTTTTTTT
>PVKM010011452.1:20652-33474 GCA_004027735.1 Carollia perspicillata
TGGAAAAGCCCTTCTAAGAGCAAGTGGAGCAGGAGTGAATGGGGAGGGCATCTTTTCGGGGCCCCATGTCCCAGGGTCCTGGACCCGTGTCTGAGCTGTCCTCAAGGCATGCTGCTCCAATCACTATCTTAGATGACTGAATGAAGACTCTTCTGGGAGGGGTGGTGTCATGATGATGTTGGGGACCCCGTGTCAACCACCATTGCCTCATGCTTTCTGGTGAGCAGAGCCCTCTAGACCATGCTGCACCCAGGCTATGTGCAGACCCCATGTCTCCCTCACCCCTGCTATCAATATAGCCTTTGCATGAACTTCAGTGTTGCCCTTGCTTTTCATTATTTCTTTTCTCAACTATTTCTTGAACAGATCATTATGCTGGTAAAATGTCAAATGCTGTTTTTCTTGGCAGATATAAGAGCTTGGGGGAAAAGATATAGCATTCCTACCACTCTTTTTAAACATTGCCGGGGATAATTGGGACATTAAACAAGACGTCACTAAGTGGGGATTTTAAGTGAAGTCACAGCCATCAGAGATGCCATGTGGGTCAGATAGGGACGTTTTCCGTCACTCTGAGGGCTCGTGCCTCGTGATAGCTCCCTTCCCTCACTGCTACATAACTTGCCAAGGAAGCACTGGTCCTACACAGATCATCAGGCTTTTGCCCTGACCCCTTGTACTTAAAAAATCCTTATATCTTTAGGAACAAAAATTGAAAGCAGGTTTGAAAGTCGTTAAATGGAGGCAAGCCTCAGGCCTGTTCTGAGTAGCCCTGAAAAGCTCTGGCATTGATTTGATGCCCTGGGGCATCATGGGATTTTTCCAGGGGGTTGCATGTGTGTGGAAGGAATCAGGGCATCGTACAAGAGCTTGCGCAGCCCCACTGCCTTGCTTACCACATGTTTTGTTCCCTGTGCCTCCAGGCACTGAGCAGCTTGTTGGCCCTCTGTTCTTTTGCAGGAATGCTTCCCATGGGAATTTATTCTAGCAGTGTACCTCTCAAAAAATCTCAGGGGTGAACCTTTCATTCCCCCTTTAACAAATCCAAGTACAAAGTCAGTCAGTTACTGAAATATTATTTGAAACTTTTCTGAGTGGCTGTTTTGCTGTTGGAAAATACATACTCTCTGCCAGTTAAAGAGAGCTTCCCTGCCCCTCTGGCATTCTCTCTGGGCTGAGATCACAGCAGCCTGAGGACAAGGCTTCCTCATGCTGCACACTTTACTCTTCTTCAGCTCCAATAGCCCACAGAAGCCCCCAAAAGAATCCTTCCCAGCCCCACTCTTCTATTACCAGGTTAGGCAGACAACAAGGGGTTTACACCCGTTTTACAAGATGTTAATGAGAGGCAGGCATTAGACCTGACTTGACTGCAGTCACCTGCGTGGGAGGCAGAGTGAAGAACACCACATGAAGACACAGACTTCACAGAGGCCTATTAAAGCTCCTGCAAGGTGCTGAAATACCCTTCTCACAGATCCACAAACACAAGTGTGAGACTAACAGCAAAACACCATGAGATGTGTGTGCTCATGAAGGGAACATTTTGTTGGGAGACAGGTTTCTCTTTCATGACATCTGCTCAGCAAACAGGAGATCTTTTCTTTCTTTTACAAAAACTGCAAACTCTTGGGCAGAAGCAGGAGGGGCCCCTTCTTGGACAGGGCTTTGTTAGTTCACCAAGAGCATGTGAACACTGTGTGAGTCAATCTCTATGAGGTTCTTCAGAATACACAAGGCAAGGTTATAAATACCTTCTCATTCTTCGAGATTCAAATTTTACCTTCTCCCTCTTCCTGTCCCAGTGTTTCTCTAGCCAAGATGCTAGACAACAGGGGTGTTGGATTTCTATAACAGTTTGAGCATTCTAAGTTCTTCCAAGGACCAGTTGCAGTGGTCACAGATCATGAACATTTTGGGGATCCCATGTTTGTCTTAAAATTCATGCACAAGGGAGAGGAGTGGCATCTACTTAATCTCGTACTGAGACACAATCACAGAGGGGTTAAGGGAAGCATTTCCTACAGAACTGCAGGAATGACACTGCAGAAATGCCTTCCAGGACGTGCAGGACACTCTGAGAACCATGGTGTGGTGCATGAAGCAACAGTGCAAGCAACAGCTGGACATCACACACTGACATGTGGGCCAAGGAGCAGCGGAGCACAGCCACCAGCTGGGACATCCAACCTGTGTTCTACAACCCGTTAATCATAAGGTGGTTCATGAAAAAACAGGAATGTGCCACCTGGAATACAAAACACTCTGCTGAAAACTGAATACTCCCATGGTGGTCTGCAGACTGGCAGCATGGGCATGACCCAAGATACACACACTGAGAACTGCACAGCCACCAAGAACAGTGTGCACCTTGAAAAGCAGCATCAATGAAACCTGGAGCTCCCTCCAGGGACTGCACATATCTTCATTGTGTTGTCTCTGAGTTCAGCACAGCATCACATGGGATGCTCCCACTTGTTCTAAACGCCCATCCTCACAGCACAGCTCATGGGTAAGGAGTAGCAATGCCACCTGGATGTCAAGCACTGGGTTCTAATCCCCAAGAACACAGAGTAGTTCATGGAATCTCTTGATAATACAGCACTGTACTGTACAGCCAGGACTGGCAGTATGACCAATGGACCAGCATTGCTGTTGAGGTACCAGACCTTGAGACCTCTACCTCTGTACCAGACAGGGCAGTTTGTGGAGGAGCAGCATCAATGCCCAGGGGACCCCACCCTTTACCTCACATCGCTGCACTCACATATGCCTCATGCACAGCAGTACCCATGTCCTGAGGAGCCCACGGTGTGCCTCACACTCACAAGTCACATGCGTTCTGTGATAGATGAGCATGGTGTCCTCCAGGATTCCACACTCTGCTCTTTCCACACCCACCGCTCACGCTGACAGCCCCTGTATTTCTGATGCTGCACTCCAGCCTCCACTGTCACTCTGTGATCCAGGGAAAGGAAAGATGCCCACCAGGACATGCATGTCTTTGCTCTCTCTTGTGAGTCCACTCCTCACAGGGTATCTGTGGGAAGGTTGCAGGGACATCACCAAGGATATGCAATACCATACTGCCTTTTCAGGGTTCTCCACAGAAATAGCTCCAAAAGATGTTTATGTGCAGACAGGGACAGATTTATTTTAAGGGACTGGCTCACATCATGGATGGAGCTGGGTAATCTCAATTCTGCAGAGCAACATGGCAACCCAGAGACCCATGGCAGGGCTGATATTGCAGCTTGAATTTGGGGGCTATCTAGAGCAGAATTCCCTTTTCACTGGAGGACCACAGTCTTTTCCTCTTAAGGCCTTCAACTGATTGGATAAGGCCCACCCACATTGTAGAGGATAATCTGGTCTATTCAAAGCCTGCTGATGTTAAATGCTAATTGCAATTTTTAAAATATTTTCAAAGCAACATCTGGACTGGTGTTTGACTCAATATTTGCATACCATGGACTTGCCGAGTTGACACATACAATTAGCAATCAGAGTGCTCTAAGACCCAGTCCTCATGATAGGCTTTGTGAAAAAGCAGCAAAGTCCCCTGAAAGGCTGTGAGCATTGTGATCTCTACTCCTAACCACAGGGGACGGAGTGGCACAAGTCTCACTTGGGACACTTGGCACTCTGCACTGCTCCCTACCTCACAGAACAGTTGCTTTACAAGAACAGGGGCATTCGCAGTAGACCTCCACTCTTCCCAGAGTGGGCCATGAGGACATCATACAAGCACCACAGGATTCTGCTCTCTCAAAGTTCAGTGTGGTCAGTGGGAAGCATAATGGACTTCTGCTGAGAGGCCCTCACTGCACACACACTGATGACGTTGAGATCCACAGTGCAGCAGTGCAGCACCACCTGGGAATCCAAAGCTGTGCCTTCTACCCTCCCTGCTCACCAACGGCCCTGGGCCAGCTCACTGGCATCTCCTCCAATATCCCACACTGCTCTCTGTAAGCTCAAGTAGCAAGATCACCTCATGAGTTCCTAAACAATGTGCTCAGCAACCCACCACTCACAAGGGGCTCAGCAGCAGCAGCCAGGCATTGCCTAGAACCCCCACAGTGTATATTGACCCTAGCCCAGTCACAAGGGGACTGTGGGCCAGCAGTATGGTGGCACCTCCTCAATAACATGAATCTCAGGTCCCACCAAGAGCTAGTAAACTGTTATCTCCACTTTACCCAAAACCCAGGTCATGTTAGTTTAGTGGGGCACGAGACCCACTCCTCTCTCAAGGTCTCAGATTATTTAAACCTTTCTAGGGACATATTATGCTAAAGGTTTCATAAAATAGTGTTATCAAATTATAAAGAGATTCTATCTTTCAGCCAACTGTTATTTATAGCCTAATGGACTAGGATTTTTTAAAAACCATGAAGTCTCATTAAGTAGACTTCTGAAGTTTAGACTTCCCTATACCTCTGGATAAATCAAATTGTCCAATTAGGCTGGAAAAAAAAGGCAGGGACTTTATGTGGGGTCTGAAAATGTCAGTATCACTTGGTAATGAAACATAGTCCTCCTCTGCTCTGCCTCTGACACCTTTTTCCTACACAGGTACATTCTCACATACTACCCATCAGTAGATAAGCTTGTCATATCAATAGAACTTGAAATGCAACACACCAAGGTGAACAGATCATCATTCATCTCTCATCTTCCTAATATCCTTATGTTTCACAGAAGGAGAAACTGGGGTGCAGAATGGCTGTGCTTTTCCCTTTTGCATTTTGGTGTTCATAATCTTTTCCTTGTCATCCTGTTCAAGTCACCCATCCCCCAAGATGCCAGATATCTAGTGGGGAAGGGGAGGAGGCTTAAGATGGTTCAGCATGAATATACACGAAGAAAGTTGGAAGCAGATCATGCAACCCCTGGCGAGCACAACAGGACTTTGAAGCAAGACAATGGACTAGAAAGCCTGTGAACATGGCCCACATGCCCAGAGTATCTGGAGAACTCCACCTGAGGGCCCCACTAGAACTCACCTGACCTGAATCTCCCAGGGAAAGAGCTAATAATCCACAAATTGGTTTTAAAAGAAAATGAGAACAAAATCAGCCAGACTCAGATTATAGTGCTCATCTCATTGAGTAAGAACAATAAACATCCCATTTCTGAATCTTAGGCCTCTGGCCAATGCAGGAGGAAGAAGCCGGGTCTCTCATGGGAGGCCGGGGGCTTCTATCTCCCTTAGCTAGCCTCCTGCCTGGCAGAAGGGTCACTGTGTGGCAACTTTCAGATCACTGAAGGGGATTCTGGGAACAAATGTATTTTTATGCCTGATGTTCGGGGCTCAAAAAGGAAGAGGCTGATTGTCAGGCCCCGCACCACCCTATCTACAAAACAAAATCACATTCAAAGTACAATGAGACACAGTAAGGTAGAAATAAAATAGCTGGAGGTGGTTAGCTTCCCCCTCTTAGTTCTTATGTGGAAAGGACAGGAACAAGAAGTTCCAAGGCACCCCTAAGAAACTTAGGAAATAGCCAATTGGAAGAGTAGGAGGGGCATTATAGTGGGGGCCATATGCTTGTGCTAGGTATGTAAAAAAATATAATATAAACATGATAGATTTATAATAGTGACTGCTTTGGCCGGTGGGTCTGTTTCTACAGACTCTGTTAGCTCCTCTGGCGTCTCCAGCTGATAGCACAAAACATGTATAACTTGATGCTCAACAAAAATTTTCCAGTAAATGTCAATTTTAGTTATTAGTAAAAATTCATTGGATAAATAATAAATATATGTCTAAAGTATGTGAATTTCAAGGGCTACCAAATCATTAGCCCTCTTAAGACCACATCACTTACTGGCTGCAGAATGATTAAAGGTTGTTATTATCACTAGGACTTTTAAAAGCATAGTTATAAAATGGTTACATGCAGTTAAAGTCTTCTTCAATAACGTCTCCTAAGACGTCTCATGTCAATCCAAATGTTCAGGTTTTCACTTTGACGGCATTCATGAGATGCCTTCTTTTTATTTCATGTGGTTCTTTTGCACAGTGCTGTTGTGGTCCCCACCTGGATATCAAGCTTGACACGGTCTGCCGGTTCCATGTGCTCTCCTTTGCTTCTTCCCTGATTCTCCTACCACCAGTCCTCTCTGCCTGCCTTCACACACCACATGTGTTTGGCCAAATCTCACAGCCTTTCATTCAATGTACACCTTAGTCATGTTATTTTCAGATGGTGCCCCTAAGTCTGAAAGGAGCCGGGTGTGGTTGGTCGAGGATGACTGCATTTGCCTGCATTTTCCTGGCAGGCCCAGGAGCTCCATCTGGTCCCAGTGTCTCCCCTACTCCCTGGGACTCCAAGACTCCTATCTGGGTCCGAACCCACTGCCCTTCAATTACTGTATTCACTTTCTATTGCGGCCAGAACAAAGTACCACAAACTAGGAGCTCAAAACAGCACAAACGTTTTATCTTACAGTTATGGAGGTCAGAAGTCCAATATGAGTCTCACTGGGCTAAAATCCAGGGCCTGGTGCTTCTGGAGGCTTAAAGGGAGAATCTGTTTCCTGTCATTCCCAGTTTCTAGAGACCACCACATTCTTTGGCTCATGGCCCCTTTTTCCATCTTCAAAGTCAGCAGTGGTGAGTTGAGGCCCTTTCATGCTTCAGATTCCTTCTGCCTCTTTTTCTGTTTCCCATCTTTCTCTCTCACAGCATTTGGGAAAGACTCTTTGCTTTTAAAGGCGTGATTAGATTTGGTTTACCAGAAAAATATCTTCATATCAAGATACTTAATCTTTTTCCATGTAGAGCAACATATTTAGAGGTTCTTGGGATCAGCATGTGAACATCTTGGGGGCCGTTATTCTACCAACCACAATTACCAACATCACTCTTTTTTATGTCCTTGTTCTCTGACAGGTCTTCCCGGGCTGCTTCAGTCTCTGCTTTGTGGTAGGGATAGTACAAAGGGTATGAAGTGCTAAGGATAGGATACTTGTTCCTGGATGTGTCTTAAATATTGTAGAAATCAATTAGTGAATGCATGGGTGGATTCATGGATGCCTGGATTCATGGACACTGCATGGGTGAATAAATGGATGGATAGAACAATTTTCATTAAAAACCCATGATTTACCTATAATTTTGGCTACTTTCATGTATGTTATTTTATTAATTTGGAAAGACAGGTCTATTTTTACAGATGAAGAAGTTAAAGCTCGCAAAAGTTTCAACTTGATGGGGTCATGCAGCTTACTTCTGTAGGGGGAGGGGCATTCGTGTTCACGACCCTCAATCCAGATGTGCCTGCCATTTTTCATAACTGCATAGTTCACTTTTTATTTCTATGCTAGATTATCAGAAATAAATGGAAAACATCCCAGGTTTTCTGGGCTGGAGTAGGGCATGGCAAGAGATTAAAGGGAAGGATGAGGGGTGAAAGGCCAACTTGCTCCAGAGACAAAGGAAAGGAAGACTCATTAGTAATCATTGCCATGGATATATAGGTCATTATTAACGTGGTAGGAAAATAAAATATATTTCATTACCATTACCTCACATTTATTGAGGTTTATGATGTGTCAGTATCTATGCTTAACAATTTATAGATACTATCTCATTTAATTTTCTAACCCCCTGCAGTATAAACTGTGTTATCATCCCATTGAGGAGTGAGTTAAGTGAGGCATAAAGAAGTTAGTTTGGCCCTGGATGGTGTAGCTCAGTGGATTGAGCATGGGCCTGTGAACCAAACAATCGCGGTTCGATTCCCAGTCAGGGCACATGCCTGGGTTGCAGGCCAGTTTCCAGCAGGGGACTCACGAGAGGCAACCACACATTGATGTTTCTCTCCCACTCTTTCTCCTTCCCATCCCCTCTCTCTAAAAGTAAATAAATAAATACATAAAAATATTAAAAAAAAACAATTAAAAAAAAGGAAGAAGAAGTTAGTTTGCCTATGTAAACAGCTGATCCCTGAACCCAAATCAGATCTGTGCAGCTGGGTAGCCTGCACATTTAAGTGGGAGGTAGCTGCATTGTACCTCCCACTCTTTGAACTATTACAAATCTTAACACATACAGTATTTTACTGAAACTAGTACATGTTATGAAAAATGTACTGAATTATCTTAAGATAATGTTTTCTATTACACTATTAAAATGATTTTATAAAGAAATAAAGTTCTTTATGAAACTATATTCATACACCTTATATTGTTATATCACAAGGAATTTAAGTCATTCAACTTTATGTTACTTTTCCTTTCAATGGCTTTGCCAAATACCAGTATTCTCTTCTGCTGACACTAACCTTCTCCTTTTGAAGCTGCTATCAAAATATTAATAGATATTTATATGACACCAAACTACTAAAAAAAAAATCCTGGCCCTGCAGGTAAGCAGTGGAACAGTGCCAAGTAGGAAAGGCCCAGAGAAAAAGCTCAGGTCATGTGTGGCTCTAGAGCCATCATCTTTGCATCTGGGATTGAGAGAGGGAACTTTAATTTTTAAAAATTGTTCCACATTCAAAGTTTTCCAAGCAAAAAGTGCACAGGGTGACCTAGGGGAGGGTTAGGAGGTACATAACAGATAAGAACATTCTGTACAGACAGGCGGGTAGTCTTATCCCATGGAGAACTCTTTGGCTCTGTATCACCAGGGTTTGGGCAGGAAGGATGGTGCACGGGTAGCACTATCACATTTGGGCTGGAAATCCCCATCAGCAGTTACATTCTCAGTTGCAAAATATGTGCGGGCCCACAACTGTTTCCCCTCAAAGCACTGCTTTGAAAAGTCTCCACATTGCCATTTCTCAGGATAAGATTAGCTCTTGTTTTTTTTTTCCCATCATAAAATATCTTATGCTCTGGCCAGAATCCCCATGACAGAAAAGAGTTAGAGAAAAAAAAAAACAGAGAAAAATATCTCTTGTTAATCCAATGCCTTTTCTACACAACAAAAGGTCTAAGCCTAATATTGGGAGACCATCAACACAGAAGCTTCATCTTCAAAGCACATGCTCACATATTAGATGTGAAATACATATTTAAAGACCAAGAAATTGAGGTTTTTTTATAATTACTTTATATATTCCATACTGATTTGATCCCCATAGATGATTTTTAGCATTTGTAAGAATAAATGTGTAGGAGTTATAAAATCCTTACTCAAGCATTACATTTAGTCTTACTCTTCCCCACCCTCCCAGTCTAGAACTCACTAGAAAGAAGCCCATAGCTCTTAATTCCTCTTATTTCACAGCCTCGTTCGCATCTTGCTGTTTCACTTCACTATGACTATCCAAAAACTCTACTGGATGTGACCATGAAAGTTGAGATCTGTAGATCCACGGAAAACACTTGCCACAATGCCTAAGTTAAAAACTTCTCTGAACTCTGTTGATAGCTACAATAATAGTTGGATAGTTGCTATTTGGAACCTCAAATTTGAACTACGATCATATTACTTACTGCAGCAAAATACATCCTTCAATAAGAGAATAATGAGGCAGAGATAAATCAACTAGTAAGATGTACTTACTGGGTCCCATTACTCCTATTTCTTCCCAAGTAACAAAATCATGAAAAACTTTAGCAGCTCTCTGAAAGGAAGAGAGCCATGTAGAAACATCCAAGAAACTGCACTCAGTGCCTGATGATAATAGGTAAACCTAAATACCCATTGGTATTGGGAGCTTGGCAGACAGAGGGCCCAACCAAGATTTGAGCCTAGATGGTTTGGCTGCTCTATCAGAATTTGCCAGTTGGAATTCAGATGTTACCATGACACTGATCCTGCAGCCCTGCAGCCCTGGCTTAAACAGAGTTAGTTGGTGTTTGTCCTGAGCAGCATTATCCATTTTCCCCAGTGTCCCTCACAAGGTTCTTTCCACATATGCCACAGTAAGCAATAATAATAACCATAATAAAGTTTGGAGGCTTTACTTTATGTTGCCCTTTCTCTGAAACAGTTGATAGGTAGGAAAATTATGTTCATGGCATCAGACATGTCACTAATATGCAGCAAGATCATTCTTCTACCATGGCCTTTCTGGTTATTTCCACACTGGTTCCTGCTTATTCCAATGTTATTACTGCCTCAGATATAGGAAACATAGCATCTGCCTTCAGGACACACTTCTCTGTGAAGCTCCAGCCATCCTCACGAAGGACAGTGTTTCAGGGAAGCTGACTTGACTTATAGCTTCATGGGTGGGCCAAAAACTGGCCCATGTGCTATTTGGTTGAGACCTCCTGGGAAAAATTTTCCCTCTCTTGATACAGTCATGATTTCTCTCCTTCCTTAAATACTGTTGTGACAAGAAATAAATGTATAACTACTGTAGCTATCTCTTTTCCAGCCTGAGGATGCAGAAAGAGGTGGTTCTTGGTCTTTTATGCAAAAAAATTGACAAACAAGTCAATTCCTTTATTAACTAATTCAGCATGTATCAGGATTTCTAAAAGGGTCCAAATAACTCAAATGCTGGAGAGTGTTCCATTAGCCAACTTGCCTAACGCAAGATGGATCTGATAGTAATAATAAAAGCTAAGGTTGATTGAGTGCTTATGTACCAAGCACTATTCTGCTTATATCAACCCTGTGAGGTAGGTACAGTACTATTCTTATCTTCAGATTACAGGTGGAAACACTGGGGCACAGGGAGGTTAAGTAACTTTTCCTGGGTCACACAGTACCAAGTGAGAAGGAAGTTCTTTTAACTTAATTTTATTTTTAACTATTATGAAAGTAATAAGCACATGTAACAAATCAGAGTGCAAAAATGACTGAAAAAGAAAAAATAAGAGTGTTCTGTTAAACCCTTTCTTCCTAATCTTAATGTTTAATGTGTAAAGCAAACTATTTTAAAAAGTTTCCTATGGTTGTTATTTTTTTCTTTTTTCTTCTGATTGTTACCTCCACAAATCTAGAATATATATATATATGTGTGTGTGTGTGTGTGTGTGTGTGTGTGTGTGCGTGTGTATACTCTTCAATTTCTTGATTTATAGCTTTAGATAATATTTATTGATTTCTCTATAAGACATGGAAATTTAGTTGAATTACATCCACCTCCCCCTTCTCAATTTTGCAATGTATATATTAGTTTTCCTATTGATTACCTGTATTTAAATGTCTATTTACTTTATTGTCAACTACTGGTCATATTTCTTTATCCTCCTCCAAAATTTTGTATGAATATAAATGTAAACTTTTCCACTTTTCTCCCAAGTATCCTGTGCCTGTGACACCTTTTCTTTTACATTCAGTTTGTACTGCAGTCTAGTTTTTACTGTTTTGTCCATGGTTTGGCTCAAAAGATTAAAAACTAATAAAGAATTAATATTATTATGATTGTATAAATACTGTTCACTGAGAAAATTGGTAGGCCAGGAATTGTTTCTTTCACTGAATCTAGTTTTAACATCTGGTCCACTCAAATTATGTGTTTACTGTTCCTAAAATCAAACAGATTCCCTCTTCTAAGTTGATGTTACTTTCTTGAACTTTTCACATTTAATCCGTTACATATATGAGCAATAAATTTCTCATACATTTTTTAATCTGAAGCTCTAATTGTCTTCTTTTTCTTTGCATTGCCATTATTAAAACTGCATGCTTTTCTATCCTCAAATCATGCTTCCTATTTTATCAAGTTTCTGTCTTTCTTGGGGACTTCTGTTCTGAAGTTACCTTCCTCCTACTCTAGTCTTGCAAGATACTTTCTGAGCTTGAAACTCATCCTCTTCCAGACACTCTGCACTCCTGGGACTGATCTACTATTTCCTAGACATCATGTCTTCCTCTTCCTTTTTTTTTTTTTTTTGCTTTATAATTTTGTTGACATTCTTTCTGGACTGAATTCCAAAGAGAGTATGTACATCTGTTCTGCTCACACACTTGATGCCTACTGTAATGAAGAAAAAAATTTAACCATCAATCTATGTATTTTCATTTCTCAGTAGTTTCATTTTACCCTGAAGTTTTGCTTTGTTTTTGTTTTTCATTAAAACTAGACATTATGGCAAAGATTTATTGTCTCTGTGATGAAAGGATATTGGAAAAAAAACAGCCAAAAACTTTCTCTCTCTCTCTCTCAGTGGCAATGACAATGGCCTTGAAAGCAGTGTATTCTATGATGAGCACCAGATAATGTCAATCTGTGCAGCAATCTCATGCATCAACCCTCAGTTTCCTTTCTCACCTGTTGATCCTCACCCTCCCTGAACCTGCTCACTAGATGCCCCAGGTTTCCCTTGCCCCTTTAGATGATAATGTGAAATTGCTCTGCCTTTACATTCCTACCCACTGTTTAGCCTGGAAAATTTACTGTGATCTTTTGTTTACAGATGGGCTTGTTTACCCTGAGCCCCATGGCCTAACGTCTCCTACAATTTTTTCTATCACAGCTTTATTCCTTTCTCCCCTTGCCTGATGTCAGTATGGTGGAGTCTCAGGAGGAGCTACAAGTAAAAGCATGTGCCTAATCTGCCTTTTTAAACCATATTCCCTTACTTTTTGATTTTTACTTTTGTTTGCAATTTCCATTACCTCAAGGAATTAAGATTGTTTAAATATAAAGAAATCTATCTAGGTCTGTCATAAATCCAGAAGGAGAAAAGAAAAAAAAATTTCCAATGTCAAAGTATATTAACTTTTATCTTATCTTTTAACTCTTTAATTAATTTTCATATTACTACCTTTAATATCAGTAAAGTATAATCTGTGCACATGAAATATTACTTTCCATTAGTATATCTTATTTTTAACACAATTCAATTTTATATTTATTTATGTACAAATATTTATGAATTACCTCTGGTTAGGCATTAACATTT
>PVKM010011453.1:0-32530 GCA_004027735.1 Carollia perspicillata
AGTAGACTATCTGAACTACACTTCTCAAAAATTTTAAAATGAAAATAAATAAAAGAATGATGGTGACTTTTGCTTTTAACACCCAAGGAACGCATCATAGACTTTACATTTATCTCATTAACAAACTTTCTTTTCTCCTTGCTCTCAGTTTTAAAAGCAAAGACATTGCCTTTTCTGGCTGTAAGACATTGAAGCACGACAAAAGGCAAGAAAGGACCAAGGGAATCAACGCCCCAACAAAAGAATCCTTGAACCAACAAAACAAAGCAGAAAAGCCAGGTACCACCAGCGGCTCCTTCCTGCTGGAGCAGGCTCCCACTCTCACTCAGTAAGGCAGTACCGATGGCGAAGGCTGTGTGCACTGCCGTGGTCTCTCCTCTTGTGAATGCATCATCAACTTATTTTTTGCTTTTCCCCCCCATTTACATAAAAAGAAAAAAGGAAATCACCACCCATTTATTCTTTTGCTTCTTCTCCATGATCTTGTGATTCCAATTTACATTTGATCTTGCTCCAGTATTCTGGTGACACAGGAGACGCGGGGTCATGTTCAGAGCAGCAGAGAAGGCCTTCCAGTGCAGAGGGAACCAGCGCTCCCTTTTCATGATCTTTACAAAAGGAATGTGGACAGAACTCGCAGAAGGACACGGCTGCGCTGCTGCACTCATTGCACTGATGCCACGGGCATTCCCACTTTCCTGATTGGGGGGGAGGCGGGGAGAAACGAGCCCAAGTTAGTGCCTGCCTTGATTACCCATGAAAAACCCAAGTTCCCACCCTCTCTGATTTCAACTCCAAATTCCAGCCAAACACTGGTCTGGCTCGCTGCGTCATTAGGTATAGATGTGAGATACTGTCCAAAGTACTCTACCCATGGAAATAACAAAGAAGCCGCCAATCCTTGCTGGTTCACCGGTATCCCAAAGTTGCAAAGAGACAGATTTTCACTAGCATAATTTTTGTTTGCTACGGTTGTCCTGCTCAGTAATTCCCATTCCACGGCTCCGCTAAGGAGAGTGGAGCATATTCTGATTTACACGCAGATGGCAAAAATGCAAGTCGGAGAAGGGGGCTACAAGGTCCAGCTTACCATATGGTGGCTGAGTCAGGTTAAGGCATAGGAGGTGGTATGCTTTGGGACAGTCTTTTTTGTCACACATGACCAGCTCTCCACCATCTCCACATTGGAAACAGTAATCTTCATGCATCTGCTTTGGTTCTGTTTTGATTTTCCGTCTCTTCTGCTTCAGCTTAGCATTTCTTGCCCTTTCTTCAGTTGTTGACACAAATGCCGACTGGCCGGAAAAAAAGGTCACAGTGTTACTTATTTATTTATTGTCAGAAAAAGGATCACAGTGTAAATGATCACAGAGCATGAAGCTTTCAAGGGGAGGGAAAACCCTACAACACATTCATTTAAATTCATCTGTTGCTCAACAAACTTAAAAACACCAGGAGGATGTGTCCCATTATGGTGTTATTATAAAAATGAGGCTTCAGCCCTGGTTGGTGTATCTCAGTGGATTGAACGTGGACTGTGAAGCAAAGGGTCACTGGTTCCATTCTCAGTCAGGGCACGTGCCTGGGTTGCAGGCCATATCCCCAGTTGGGGGTGCGTGAGAGGACATCATGCATTAATGTTTCTCTCCCTCTCTTTCTACCTCCCTTCCCCTCTTTCTAAAAAATAAATAAATAAAATCTTAAAAAAAACCCAACAACAACAAGGCTTCGTTTTCATTGATTTCTGAATAGGTGCTTTTTTTTTTAATTGCAAAGACACTGAGATACAATTCACATACCATTAAAGTCACCATTTTATTTTATTTTTTTAAAGATTTTATTTATTTATCTTTAGAGGGGAAGGGAAGGAGAGGAGAGAAACATCAATGTATGGTTGCCTCTCATGTGTCTGCCGCTGGGAACTGGCCCACAACCCAGGCATGTGCCCTGACTGGGAATCGAACCACGATTCTTTGGTTTGCAGGCCTGCGCTCAATTTACTGAGCCACACTAGTCAGGGCTAAAGTCACCATTTTGAAGTGTATAGTTCAATGGGTTTTAGTATATTGTGAATTTTTTTTTAATTTTCAAAAAGGATTTTGCTAACTTTGAATTCTATCAGAAATACAAATATCTTTTCAGAACCTAACAGATCTCACTAAGATATGCTTCATTAGAAAGAGTCTCAGGTCTGGGTTAACACAAATGAAGGTCTGCAAACTAAACCAGGCTCCCATCAGCCAGCTCTTCCTGAGATGGCCAGAGACAAGCCTTGTCAACAGCCCCACACCTACTCCTGGTACCCGCACAACTGACCTTTGGCCGCACTCCAAGAAAACCGCTGCAGTTCTCTGCCCCACAGTGGCACTCCGTTCTGCCATTGCCCAGACAATCCAGGTTGTAATTAAAAGTTAACTCCGTCCCTAAGGACAGAAGGAAATAAATATTCATACTCAAGGGGAAGAGAAATGCTGTCACAGACATGTTCTTGTAACGAAAAAGAGACGTGGTTCTGCCATAAACTTCCCCCTCCCCCATGCAGACAGTGATGGAAAAAAGAAAAGGAAAAAAACAACTACAGGAAAATACCCCCATCTACCAATGCCTGTGGCAAAAATAAATATACTACAAAAGTCATCATATCCTTTTCACTGAAGTGGTCAAAAACTATGTAATAGAGACCAAGACTCTGAAATCTCTGCTTGAGAAAAGTGGGTTCTAATTTAGTTAGCTCTCTTTTCTAAAGCTAATTTATACTACTCTCTAAATGTTCAGTATGACCATGGAATTATGACAACCGTGTTTCCAGTCATTAATGCCTTATGATCAGGGAGTCCAAAGTGCAGTTTTACTATATACACCAAAGACCCAGTGATTCAAACTAGGAGGCCCCGGCTTTCTCTTAGCTGGGCTTGAACAGTCCACAATGAGTCTAGAAATGCAATTTAAATCTTTTAGCTATAATGTTTCTCTCTTCTTAAGCCACTTTTCTGCAAAGGTAAGAGGAGAAACTGAGTTTTGCTGCTAAGATGCTGGATGGGTAAGGAAAAATGAAAGCAGTAACTCTGGCTTCAGAAGCTTTTATGTCTAATTTGAAACACATTGATCTTTCAAACTAAAACAACAACACCCCCACACACACACAACAAACAAATCAAGAAACCAGTTCCTGTTAACACAGGCTTTCAATACTTAAAAAAAAAAAAAGAAAAAGAAAACAAAAGCTTAACCCTCTGGTTACACTGTATAGACAGCAATAACATGGAGAATTAATTCAGAAGAATCACGGACACACCAAATTCTGTCATATCCTCTTACAGAAAGGCTCTTGCTAAGCTCCCTTCCACAGGATAGAGATTTTTACTTCTTACTGACAGTTTCTGAATAAATATTTGAGCCTCAAACCTTGAAGACGGACTGTCTCGCCTTCAAACGACACACTTGGTCCCTAGGGAGGGAGGCCTGGGGAGCCAGTTACTGGCTTTACCTGCAGGGATGTCACGAAGAGCAAACAGTCCGACCCGAACGTCTCCGTTCACTGTCCATTTTTGTGTTTCACAGTTTGGATTGCAACTGTGGTTCATAAAGCGAGAGTAATTTCCTTTTGGGCCAGCATCAATTATACGATCCTTCAGAGAGAAAAGAAATGAAAGACACCATGGACATAAAACGAAACATAAGCTATCTTAGAAACATCCAACTCAGTCAAGGGCCACCAGACAGCAGCATTTTGCTACCAGCTAATGTCCGACGACTGACAAATATGAACATGTGATGCTCTCTGAGCAATTTACTACTTTATCTGATGACATTCAAATCCGAGTAATCAAGATAAAGTGGAATTTAGTTTCTTTTGAAGTTTGTTTCTAGAAACAAACAGATCACAGAGTAATGCTGCTTAGAAGATTTTGCCAGCCACAGGTTTAGAAAAAGTATTTTTTAAAGCATTTTTAAAAATAAATTATTTATTTTTTTTTTAGAGAGAGGGGACGGGAAGGAGAAAGAGAGGGAGAGAAACATCATTGTGTGGTTGCCTTTCGTGTGTCCCCCTACTGGGGACCTGGCCTGCAACCCAGGCATGTGCCCTGACTGGGAATCAAACCTGTGACCTTTCGCTTCACAGGCCCCTGCTCAATCCACTGAGCTACACCAGCCAGGGCTTTTTTTCTGATTAGAGAGCTTTGAGTTCACGTAGCTACTTGTGATGGGAACTATGGTGTTTCACTGTTGGCCTTCCTTTTCTGCTCTGAGCAAGAAACGAAAAACTAGAATAGGAGCAGCTGGCTGAGAGTTTAGGCCATAAAAAGCAAGTAGGGAAAATGAGAAATCTGGCTTCTGAATGAAGACTTGCAGATTTGACTGATGGAAGGGATGTACTCTCTAGTAGTTTTTTTTCCTTTTCTTTCTTTTCCATCAGCAATAAGGGTGCCTCAGATAAAGGTTGTTGGTTATGATACTGCCACTGCCCAAAGCGAGCAGTTTACTGTTTGTTCTATTTATACTTAAAGTCCAAAGTACAGTACAAATCCCAGCATCTGGCCCCTAAATTTAAACTCTGATCATCTGGATAGCTCCAGAAGATGGAGCCTCCCAAGTGCTGGATAGATGGCTGGAGGGGTCACTGGCAGGGGGACAGGATTTCAGGAACCAATCAACGCTCATAAATAAGTGGCATTTTATGTTTATAAAATATACATTCATAAAAGTTGTAAAACTTTCAAACAATGACATATCAGTTAAAATAACACTTCTTTTACATGACCTCTAGTTCTTACTTTTAATGATATCCTGACATGGTTTTCAAGATGGCCTGGGACACAGGCAGCATGGCTACTAACCTCAGCTCTTCCTTAAACTATAACAAGGTGTTCAGCAAGTCATTTGTCATGGCTGGGCCTCAGTTTCTTGTCCTCTGTAAACCAGAGGACTATTGAAGAAATTAAATGAGGTAATAGACATCAAATAGGACTTATTTGATGCATGTATTAAACGAGCAGTTTTACTATCATTTCTCTTATGACAGCATCCATTTCTCCTAACTTACTAAGAAAAAGTATGAACGTGCAGAACAATTTTCAGGGTAGAATTTCTGCTAAATCCGAACTTCAATGGTGATTTATAACTTAGAATTGCAGTGCTCATGCTCTCCTTCAATGATAAAGAAACTGACAGCCAAGTCTTTCAGTGACTAGGAAGAGCTGGGAGTAAAATGCAGCTACGTTAACCCTCCCTGTTCCTGGTTCGCTTTCACGCACACAGCCGTCTCACCTGACGTGTGCAAGGCTTCCATAAGCATTCATTTTTTACTCTGGGGTAACTAGCACATCATACTGGGGAGCACACTGGCTACTAATAATCACTGTACTTTGCCTGAAGAAAATCAAATTAGAGGAAACTGAGTTCAACCTAAGACCATGAAAACGAAAACAGAAAGTCTTCTTTTCTTAAAAAAAAAACGCGATTTTACCTTGGTAACAGTTAACATATAAAAATTAGTTACACTGTTCTCGTGGGCTCTCTTGATTCGCAATCTGCATTCTTCTTCATCAATTAATTCGCCAACATATTCATTTACAAATTCACCCTGCAGAGAAGCATGCAATGTATAAATGCAAAGCCAATGTACTATATTAGAAAGCATTCCTTACACAATGCGCATAATCCAAGAGAATTAACCAGAAAGAATCCCAGAAATACAACTTCGACCCCAGAAACGAAGCACTGCTGTCATTCGTGAGCATTCGGGTGGCACCGTTTTTCTTGTGCCAGTGCCTCAAAAGTAATAATATGCTTGTCTTCTTTTTTTCCTGACAATATTATTTCTATAGCCCAAGTGACACCATTGTGGTAGCTCACCGGGACCTGGGAATGACGTCACCTCGGAGCCTTGAAGCAGCTGACTGCACAGACGTCTACTAGTTTGTAGCCTTGGGGTGACATGGCAAAGATCTGACCCAGAAACAAACGAGTTTTTTTTTTATAGCTTTTTATTTTTGAACTAATTATAGATATTCACAGAAAGTAGCAAAAATAGTGCAGAGGATCCGTGGAGTACCCTTCACCCAGTTTTTTCCAACGGTAACATCTCATGTAACTAGAAACGAGAGGGCGGGTGGTGGGGCAGTGTGGGACCTTCATTCAGATCTTACCAACCTGAATGAGGTTTTGAGGGCCACTGTTTGAATAGTAGGACATACTGGTGATTTTCACTTTTTTTCTTTGAGTTATGCATTTAAAATTTTTTCTGCAATGGACACGTATTCCTTGTGTTAAACAAAGAGACAGCTTTGAAAAATTGCCTCAAAAGACTCAACTTCTCCCAGTTGCTTTTGCAAATATAATCTCATCTGAGACTAGCAACAACCCTTAAATGTGCAGGACACGGATCACTCTGTCTACTGTAGAGATGCGGAAACCGGGGTTCAGGGAGAATGACTGGCTGGACTAATGAAGTGTGATGTTGGAACAAAGTCCTAGGTTTGTTAGTTTCTATCCTAGTACATTTTTAATTTTACTATTGCCTTTACGAGGTCTTTAAATTTTTTTTGCTTTAATTTTATTTATTTAATTTATTTTTTAAGTATGTTTATTGATTATGCTATTATAGTTTTCCCAATTTTTTCTCCCTTTATCCCCCCTCCACCCTGCCCCCACAACCCTCCAGAAGTCCCCCACCTTAATTCATGTCCATGGGTTGTACATATAAGTTCTTTGAGTCCTCTGTTTCCTATACCATTTTTTAATCTATTTGATGCCTACCAATTATGCTTCTTCTTCCCTGCATGTTTCCCCCCCTATTCCTCCTCCCTTCCCACTCTCCACTGAAATCCCTCCACATGATCTCCATTTCTCTGATTCTGTTCCTGTTCTGGTTGTTTGCTTAGTTTTTGTTTCTTTTAGGTTCATTTGTTGATGGTTCTGAGTTTGTTGTCATTTTACTGTTCATATTTTTTATCTTCTTTTTCTTACATAAGTCCCTTCAACATTTCATATAACAATGGCTTAGTGATAGTGAACTCCTTCAACTTGACCTTATCTGGGAAACACTTTATCTGCCCTTCCATTCTGAATGAAAGCTTTGCTGGATAGAGTAATCTTCCATGTAGGTCCTTGCCTTTCATGACTTATAATACTTCTTTTCAGCCCCTTCTTGCCTGCAAGGTTTCTTTTGAGAAATCAGCTGATAACCTTATGGGAACTCCTTCGCAGGTAACTGTCTCCTTTCCCCTTGCTTCTTTTAGGATTCTCTCTTTATCTTTACTCTTGGGTAATGTAATTATGGTGTGCTTTGGTGTGTTCCTCTCTGGGTCCAACTTCCTTGGGACTCTCTGGGTTTCCTGGACTTCCTGAAAGTCTATTTCCTTCACCAGACTGGGGAAGATTTCCTTCATTATTTGTTCAAATAAGTTTTCAATTTCTTGCTTTTGTCTTCTCCTTCTAGTACCCTATAATTCAGGTATTGGAACATTCCAGGTTGTACCAGAGGTTTCTAAGACTCTCTTCACTTCTTTGAATTCTTGTTTCTTCATTCTGTTCCAGCTGGATGTTTACCTTATCCTTTTGCTCCAAATTGTTGCTTTGAGTCCTGGTTTCCTTTCTGTCACTGTTGGTTCCCTGAATATTTTGCTTTATTTCATTTTGGGTATCTTTCATTTGTTTTTTCATTTTTCAACCGAGCTCAATCAGATCAGTGAGCATTTTGATTAACAGGGCTTTAAATTCTCCATCAGGTAGGTTGGCGATCTCCTCATCACTTAGCTCTCTTTCTGAGGTTTTGCTCTGTTTCATTTGGGACATATTTCTTTGTCTTGGCACAGCTGATAGGTTGTAAGGGGGCAGGGCCTTAGATATTCACCAGGGCAGGGCAGCCCTCCTTGCTGGGCCGCAGTGCTGCCTGTGGGGGAGGGGCCAGAGAGGGAACAATGCGGCTCGCCTGCCCGGCTCCAGCACACTTTCCGTGGGACTCTTGTGAGAGACTGGGAGTTTCTCCCACCATAGCCACCACCGAATCAAATCTGAGCCTCAATTTCCCCTTAAGTCAGTCCCGCCTACCGGGTCCACCGCCTCACCCGGTTTTTCTCTGCAGGCCAGCCCACTCAGTCTGCTGCCTCACTGGTCTGGTTGTTCTGGCTGATTTTTTTTCTTTAACTTTCTTAGTGGTTGGAGTTCCATGCAGTTTGATTTTCTGGCGCTTCTGGTTGTTGATTGATTTTCAGACTGGCTGTCATTCTCTTTTCGGTTGTGTGAGGAGGCAAAGGGTTTCTAGCTATGCCTCCGTCTTGGCCGGGACCCTCTTTTACTAGTCTTTTAAATATATTTTGTTTAAAAAGTAAAAAATACTTCAAACAGAAAGTGACCAGTGTTCCTTTTCCTTCTTGTGACTACTCGTAAGACAAAGTTTATGTGCACTTTATCACTACCACTCCCTACAGCGTCTTCTTTGCTTCAGAAGTGCCAACGCTCAACCCGGGAAGTTCAAGGTACTTTGTCCCCGCTGAAGCATCTGTAAGAGGCACAGATGCTGGTCCACTCCGCTCCTCAGGGTCCCTCCCACGCTACCTTCTTAATGCTCCTTTTGGTCCTGAGGCCCCAGCCTCTCCGCTCCGTTTTGAAGACTTCCGAGTCAGGGTAGAGCCTCTTGGTGAAGCACTGGTTCTGGCAGCGGTCCCCGGCCGGGCACACCTGCGGGTGGCACTCGTACTGCAGCATGCGGTTCAGGCACTCCGAGTCCAAGCCACAGGGGTTCTCGTCGGCTGGCTTGCAGTTGCAGCGGGGGATCTCCGACAGGTCCGCAACCTGGATCTGTACCTTCCCAACCACTTTGTTGGCCTAGAAAACAAAATCACAGACAAGAGGGAAGATTTTAAACAGGAACATCAGAAACATCCAGGCTGCTCTTGGCCCGGCTACTGCCTTGCAGTGTGACTCTGAGAAAGGCTCTCTTTCTTCATTGTGATTTCCCCCATGAATACGCTAAGAATAACTGCTTCTCCTCTGTGGACAAATATATCAAAAACTGATGTGAATTCCCACTCATCTGTCCCGTATATTTCTCCTTCTAGTCGTTGATGGAAATTTCACAACTGAAAACAAGTGTGGGCTGACTGGACAAAAGGGGCAACTATCTTTGTTTGCATTTGGTTGCAGGATAAGCTGGCGGAGCAGGGACAGGCTGTCCCCTCGCACACGTGGCTCCTGGGTGCCAGAAGCCCTCATCAAAGACCTCGTCGTGACAGCACACAGCTGCTGCTCCCACGCCCAACTCCCGTCTCCCTCCGATGCTTCCAACAAGAGCTCTGTTTTATACAAGGCTGGGTGATAATGCGCAAGTTCTCACAAGGCACAAAGGGCCTTCTAACTCCTAAGAGAGCACTACGTCTCATCCTGCCTGTCTAACACCAATGTTTTCATGGGTAAAGACTCACTTTGATGTGTTTGTAAGGAGGAGGTTTTCTTGAGTTTTTTTCAATCTCTAGTGCTTCTTTACTTTCTCTTTGTGCTTTCAATTCCTGGAAACGTTTTGCAGCTTCTTCCAGAGCTGCCAATAAGACCAGACAAAGCATGTAAATGCCAAACAAACAAAACTGTCAGTAGTTTTACACTGCCTTCCCAATGCACTGAACCTGGCCAGAGGTTTTCTTTTTAAAGTCATGTTTGGGAAATAACCCTCACCACCAGGGCAGAGTAGCACCGAAATAGGATATGACTCCCTTCTGGCTGAGTGCTGCTCTGCGCACACAGCTGCCTCGGAGATGAGGTCCTACTTCGATGGTCAGAGGCCTCCCAAGAGAAGCTTTGTACCTCGCACAAGACTGAAATTCATTTCACTCTTACCCAGAAGGCCAAATTGCCGGGCAACTTGTTGCAAGAACAGTTGTAAGGCTCTTCACGGGAAGTTCTCCTACTGTCCTGTGGTTACGGAGCTTCACGTGACTAGGAAAACTAGTGTCACAAAAACCCCTCTGCCTACGGAAAGATAACTGAAGAAAGGCCTTTCACATACGCGGCAGAGCCTGCTATACTGAAAATGGGTTTTTCTAACTGATTAGATTCTGATACGGGTCTAATGGGATTAGAAACTATGGGGGCTAGGTCACAAAGCCTGGTGGAAACTCTCTACCACCAGACACGTGTCATACGCAAGTTGGAAGGTCTTGAGGGCTCAACGCTGGAGTCTTAGTTTTGAGCCACTGCAAACGTCATCCAACTTACCTTTTTTGAAGGTCTTGTTGATACTAGTCTGTCCATCGGCAAAGCTTTTGTCTCCTTCGACATAAGGGAACACTCTGCCCTGGTGTACCCAATAGTAGTCGTGAGAACCGAAGAAGAACACAGGGAAGTCCCCCAAGTCGTGCTTAAGGCCCTGGATGTTCAGTGGCACAGACCTGGGGTTGCAGATCTCTGCTGGCCACCACCTAAGAACAAAAACCATTTTACTTTATTTATTTTTAGAAGATTTTATTTATTTACTTTTCGACACAGTGGGAGGGAGTGAAAAAGAGAGGGAGAGAAACATCAATGTGCGAGAGATACACTGATTGGTTGCCTCTCACACCTCCCCCAATTGGGGACCTGGCCCCCAACCCAGGCATGTGCCCTGGGAATCTAACCAGTGACCTCTTGGTTCACAGGCCAGTGCTCAATCCAATTGAGCCACACCAGCCAGGGCAACACAAACAATTTTAAATCAAGAAAATGAAAATCATGCTATTCTTTACATGGCTGGCAGGAGGAAAAAAAGTTTTATACTTTGTAGATTCCATGGACACAAAATACCTAAAGTTTTTTTACCTTATCTTTTTAAAAATATATATTTTATTGATTATGCTATTACAGTTGTCTTATTCTCCCCCTCTATTCCCCTCCGCCCTGCACACCCACTCCCACCCACATTCCTTTAGTTCATGTCTATGGGTCGTACATATAAGTTCTTTGGCTTCTACATTTTCATACTATTCTTACCCTCCCTCTATTTTCTACCTACTGTCTATGCTGCTTATTCTCTGTACCTTCCCCCTGCCACTCCCCTGTTGCTAACCTTCCATGTGATCTCCATTTCTGTGGTTCTGTTCCTGTTCTAGTTATTTGCTTCCGTTTCTGTTTTAGGTGTGGCTAATAACTATGAGTTTGCTGTCATTTTACTGTTCATATTTTTTTCTTCTTTTTCTTAGATAAATCCTTTAACATTTCATATAATAAGGGCTTGGTCACGATGAACTCCTTTAACCTGACCTTATCTGAGAAGTGCTTTATCTGCCCTTCCATTCTAAATGAAAGCTTTGCTGGACAGAGTAATCTTGGATGTAGGTCTTTGCCTTTGATGACTTGGAATACTTCTTTCCAGCCCCTTCTTGCCTGTAAGGTCTCTTTTGAGAAATCAGCCAAGAGGCTTATGGGAACTCCTTTGTAGGTAGCTCTTTCCTTTTCTCTTGCTGCTTCTAAGATTCTCTCCTTATTTTTAATCTTGGATAATGTAATTATGATGTGCCTTGCTGTGTTCCTCTTTGAGTCCAAATTCCTTGGGACTCTGAGCTTCCTGGACTTCCTGGAAGTCTATTTCCTTTGCCAGATTGGGGAAGTTCTCCTTCATTATTTGTACAAATAAGTTTTCAATTTCTTGCTCTTTCTCTTCTCCTTCTGGTACCCCTATAATTTGGATGTTGGAATATGTAAAGATGTCCTGGAGGTTCCTAAGCCTCTCCTCATTTTTTTTAATTCCCGTTTCTTCACTCTGCTGTGGTTGAATGTTTCTGTCTTCCTTCTGGGCCACACCGTTGATTTGAGTCCCAGTTTCCTTCCCATCACTACTGATTCCCTGTACATTTTCCTTTATTCCCCTTAGCATAGCCTTCATTTTTTCATCTAATTTGTGACCAAATTCAACAAACTCTATGAGCATCCTGACTACCAGTGTTTTGAACTATGCATCTGATAGGTTGGTTATCTCTGTCGCTTAGTTGTATTTTTCTGGAGCTTTGATCTTTTCTTTCATTTGGGCCATTTTTTTTCCCTCAGTGTGCCTGTTATGTAGTGAGGGGTGGAGCCTTAAGTGTTCACCAGGGCAGGGCAACCCACATGGCTGGGCTGTGACACTGTATATGGGGAAAGGGGTCCAAGAGGGAACAATGGTGCTTGCTCTGCTCTCCTCTGGTTTTCAGTCACTTCCCCCACTACCCACGAGCAAAGTGGGCCCTTCTGGTGCTGATTCCCAAGTGGGCTGGCTTGTGCATGTTCTAGGACCCCGTGGGTCTCTCCAACAAACTCTCCTATAAGGCTGGGAGTTTCTCCTGGTGCCTCAACCCCCACAGGTGTTTTCAGTTGGTGTTTTGAGGATTTATTTCCCCGAACTGGAACCCTGGGTTGCGCTGTCTCTCTCTCTCCCCAGTTGTTCCTCCTGGTTTATCTGCGCAGGAATGTGGGACCACCCACTCCATCAGCCGCTCCCTGCAGCCTTGCCTGTCTCGGTCTTCCAGACACCATCTCGCTGCAAGTCCTCTCTGCTGCGCTGCCCATCTCCGCCCCTCCTACTGGTCTGGATGAATTTTCTTCTTTAACTCCTCGGTTGTTGGACTTCCATACAGTTTGATCTTCTGGCAGTTCTGGTTGCCTTTTGTTTTTGAATTGCTGTCCTTCTTTTGGTTGTGCGAGGAGGCACAGTGTGTCTACCTATGCCTCCATCTTGGCCGAATCCTTTTTTTACCTTATCGTTAATCCTGCTCAAACCACACGTCATTTAAAAACATACTGATTAATAAATTAATGAAATAGTGAACATAAACTAAACTAGGCCCTAAACACCCAATCTAGTTTCTCTCTTTAAAAAATTAATATTTGATACTTATAAAAGAATATAGATATATCATGAAAACATAAGCCATAAAGCATTACAATAAAATAATAACGAACCTACTACCCGCCTATATCATTCCAAACCAAATTTCTACCCTAGAAAATTCTTGCCTTTTCCCAACTTGGCGTTCTTAAAACAAATATTGTCGTTCATGGTGTAAAAGTTTATTTCTAGTAGTCAAGGGACTCATTTGAGAATAAACACATGTATAGTAAGAAAAAACAACTCTCATTCAAATGAGCATTTGCTGGCTGTAATCAAGCAAGGTAAGTACTTTTTGGTCAAATGTGCCGGGTTTACATCAGTATGTATTTCAGAACCTAATTCCCCTTGGATCATAATAATAATAAAGGTGGATCATAATAAAGGTGGACTGTGGGGCAGAATGAAGCGTAACTGCTTCGTGCCGTGGTGACCAAACAGCACAGTCATCACCACACGAACCATCTGTGAGGCACAGGTGACACTGCCCACGGCACGGCAAGTCAGAGCCAAAAGGTGAAGCTTTTGCACTACGTAAAATCATCAACAGGAACAGTAAACACACACCAACTAAAGCTCTCAGTCACTTATTTAGTAAGTGCCTGATAAAACCAGTTACTCAATGAATACTTATGTTATTCACAATATACGTGACAGCGTGGTCACACTCCCAGAGCTGGTGCAGAACTTGAATGTGCTCCGTCGAAAAGGCCCCCTGCTGTCCGTCTAAGACCTAACGGAGAACGTGGGCTCGAGCCTGCGCTCCAGTTGTTCAAACACAACAGAACACCGCTCTGCGTGGTCAGGGTTTGGTTCCCTGTCACAGGGGCTAGGAAACGGGTACTCCCAAATCCTGGCCGACACTGCAGCACGTCCTGCATCCACAGTGTCGGGAAGGGCCACGCTTTCTGCCAGCGGGTGTTCCAGGTCCTCCAAATCCCGGGCAGCTCTCCATTGGAGCGACTAGTTATTGAAAAGAAACAGCTTCCCATGGCCCAGCTGGGCCTGACTGGATACATTAAAATTACTTCACAAATGTAGGTTTTTACAGGACATACAAGAGGAATATGACCGGCATATAAAATTTCACTGGGCTATGAACTGGAACACTGCTTTGGACTTCTTTAAAATGCCACGTGGCCCTGATGACTGTGGCTGGGTGAGCTGGGCGTCTTCCCACATACTGAAAGGTCACTGGGCTTGCTTTCCAGTTAGGCCACACCCCTCTGTTTCGGGTCAGGTCCTCAGGTGGGGGATGTTCCTCTCCCTCTCTTTCTCCCTCCCTTACCCTTTCCCTAGAAGTAAATAAAATCTTTTAAAAAATACATATATAAAATGCCATGCAATTAAAATTTAAGTACTTAAGGCAAAGATATTTTCATATTCACAACTTTTTGAAAAAAGAAACATGTAATGTACAGCATAGTGACTATACTTAATAATACTGTACCATACATTTGAAAGTTGCTGAGTGTAGATCTTAAAATTTTTCATCAGCCCTGGCTGGCATAGCTCAATGGATTGAGCTCGGGCTGTGAACCAAAGGGTCGTCAGTTCAATTCCCAGTCAGGGCACATGCCTGGGTTGCAGGCCAGGTCCCCAGTGCGGGCCATGTGAGAGGCAACCACACATTGATGTTTCTCTCCCTCTCTTTCTCCCTCCCTTCCCCTCTCACTCAAATAAATAAATAAAATCTTAAAAAAAATTTTTCATCACAAGAAAAGTGAATTGTAACTGTGTGTGGTGATGAACGTTAACTAGACTTACTGTGGTGATCATTCTGTAATACTATATTCAATATATTGACACATTACGTTGTACACCTGAAAATAATGTTATGCTAACTATATCTCACAAAAGCACTCGCAAATTAAAGGAAAATGTTCTGAAATTTATTTGAAGAGATTAAGGTTTCCCACACTATTTTAGATATTTCTTGTTTCTTATGATTTTATTTATTTATTTTTAGAGAGAGGGGGTAGGGAGGGAGGAAGAAAGGGAGAGAAAAATCGATGTGCAAGAGATACATTGATCAGCTGCCTATTGCATGCCTCCAGGTGGGGACCTGGCCTGCAACCCAGGCATGTGCTCTGACTGGGAATCAAAGTGTCAACCTTTCAGTTTGCAGGCCAGCACTCGATCCACTAAGCCACGCCAGTCAGGGCTGACATTTGCTTTTTAAAGCTTTATAATTTGGTTTGCCAAACATATAAAATTGTTTACATATTTAATTTTTTTAAAAAGAATTTGGAGAGTTCCTGTCATAGGTTGAAAAAAAATTGGGTGGAGGGCCTTCTCAACCTCAACGCCACTATGTCAACTAAAAAACAAAGTTTTGACTTCTGGTCAAGATGGAGGCGTAGGTAAACAAATATACCTTGCCTCCTTGCACAACTATAGCAAAATTACAACTAGGCTACAAAATAAATATCACCCAGAAATGTCAGAAGATTGAGCTCTATAGATGTCTGACAATGAAGGATTTAAAGAAGCCACATTCACCCAGCTGGGCCAAGCCACTAAGACATGGAGTCAAAGTAGCTCTATGTAATACACGGAAGCAAACACAGGGAGGCTGTCAAAATGAGGAGACAAAGAACATGGCCCAAATGAAAGAACAGAACAGAACCCCAGGAAAAGAATGAAATGAAATGGAGATAAGCAACCTATCAGATGCAAAGTTCAAAACACTAGTGATCACGATGCTTCAACAACTCATTGGGTACTTCAACAGCATAAAAAATACCCAGGCAGAAATGAAAGCTACATTAAGTAAAATAAAGGAAAATCTACAGGGAACCAGTAGTGGAGGGGATGAAGCTGAGAATCAAATTGTGTACTTTTGAGCAGTATTTATTTTCTTAGTAAAATGATAAACATATGTCTCAAAATGTAGAATGTACAGTTTTTAAAATATATCACTATTCCTGTTCACGAAGGCTGGTTTAAAAACAGACTTCCCGGGGGGTGGACTGGGACGGGAGAAAGAAAGAAACATCCAATCAGAACAGCAAGAAGAAAAAATAATGAAAACAAAACAAAACAAGGTTAGGCTGAGGAGCTGCTGGGACATCTTCACACGTACCAATAAAATCATAGGGGTGCCAGAAGGAGAAAAGGAAGAGCAAGAAACTGAAAATTTATTTGAAGAAATAATGAAAGAACACTTCCCTAATTTGGTGAAGGAAATAAACACTTTGGTGAAGTTCAGGAAGCACAGAGACTCCCTACCAGGAGTGACCCAGAGGATCACAGCAAGACACACACAATAATTAAAATGTTAAAGGTTAAAGATAAAGAAAGAATCTTAAATACCGTAAGAGGAAAGCAGATAGTTACCTACAAAGGAGTTCCCATAAGACTGTCAGCTGATTTTTTGAAAAGAAACTTTGCAGGCAGGAAGGGACTGGCAAGAAGTATTTAAAGTGATGAAAAGTAGGGACCTACAGGCAAGATTACTCTATCCAGCAAAGCTATCGGTTAGAATTGAAGGGCAGATAAAGTGCTTCCCAGACAAGGTAAAACTAAAGGGAGTTCATCATCCCCAAGCTATTATTATATGAATGTTAAAGGGAATTATATAAGAAAAAAGATCATAATTCTGAACATTAAAATGGCAATAAATTCATAACTACTAACAACTGAATCTAAAAAACAAACTAAGCAAACAACGAGAACAGGACCAGATTCACAGAAACAGAGATCACATGGAGGGTTATCAGTAGGCAGGGGGAGAGGAGAGAATGGGGGAAAAGGTGCAGAGACTAAAAACCATATTTGGTAGGTACAGAATGGAAAGGGGGCTGTTAAGAACAGTATAAGAAATGGAGAAGCCGAAGAACTTATATGCACGACCCATGGACATGAACTAAGGAGGGAGCAATGCTGGAGGGAATGGGGGTACCGGGCAGAGGGGGGCGAAAGGGGAAATACTGGGACAACTGTAATAGCATAATCAATAAAATAGACTTAAAAAAAGAAAAACAGTTTTTAAAAGCTGAAAGATTTATACAATCTGAAGAGAAACCAGAGTGTGAGGAAAAAAGTTTTTAAAGTTAAACAGGTGAGCAGCATATTTAACACAGAGAAAACAACAGAGCCCTTGCAAAAATACACGTAAATTACAGCATGCTTGAAATTCCATGGAAATATATTTTACTTAGGATTCTAATGGAAAAGTAGAATTCCACTGTGTACTCTTGAGTAGTATTTATTTTCTTAGTAAAATGATAAACATATGCCTCAAAATGCAGAATGTACAGTTTTTAAAATATATCACTATTCCTGTTCATGAAGGCTGGTTAAAGAATAGGTTTCCTGTGGGTGGACTGAGATGGGAGTAAAAGACAGAAAACTGTACTTGAACAATTAAAATAAAATTAAAAAAAAAAAAAAAACAGGCTTCCTAAAAGGAGAAAGTTTCATTTAAATAATAGTAACCACACATACTTCTTACTCATTCCCACAAAAACTAAAGGCTCTTAGTCCTGGCTGGTGTGGCTCAGTGGATTGAGCATGGCCTGTGAACCAAAGGTTGCCGGTTCGATTCCCAGTCAGGGCACATGCCTGGGTTGTGGGCCAGGTCCCCAGTTGGGGGTGTGGCAACTGATTGATGTTTCTCTCCCTCTTTTACCCTCCCTTCCCCTCTCTCTAAAAGCAAACAAACAAACAAATGAAAACAAAGGCTCTTAATAAAACTCTCTCTTTAAATCCTAAAAAACTCTCTTTGCACACAATTTAGAGCTTCTAGCCTAACCTAAAATGGCCCAGATTTAGGGGCAAAGAGAATCATTTTGGCTAGGAAAAAGCTCTCGGTTATTAGAAATCACAAGTCAACATAAATTTAATCAGGACAAAAAGAAAACATCTTCCCTTTTAACCGTATAAGACTTTTTATTCCAAAATCCAGTAGTACGTAGTTCACTGGTATAAATAACTTTCAGAACGTAAAAGCAAAAGTCAACCAAGATGTGTGTGTGATCTCTCTCACACACACGTGCTGTCTCTCCCTCTCTGTCTCTCTCAGGAAACAGCTCTGCTGTTCCACCTTTTCCCAGCCTATTTGTGTATAGATTATGAACCCAGGTCTGAACAATGATCGAATACATCCTCTTTGTCTTTGGGAAAACTTGCCTGTAATTTCCCAATTTGACCCAAACAATCTGCTTGTAATGTAGTTTCTTGCCAGCTTTACAGTCATTGCAATTCCAGCAGCCTTCGGGCATGTCTATGCTCAGGCATTCCGGGTGGAAGGAAGCTGGGCATGATTCACAGCAGAGCAATCTTCCACCTTGAAACAAATAAACAGTCTTAATAACTGAGAAAAGAGGGAAGAGAAAAAGAAAGAAAAAGGAGAAAGTTATGTTTTAAGTGCATTAAATTTGATTCAAATTGGGGGAAAATAACAAAGGGATGGAATCGTATCTGTGGCGATGGATTAAAATAGAAAGCAAATACATTAGCTTCTTCCCTTTTCGAGTGCTCAGTAGGCAGAGACTCAGGTTCTGAAGAGTAAAGGAGACATAACTATACTCCTTACCCCTGTAAAATGTGGCTGTTGAGGTATCGGTTTTGTAGGAAGCTAAAACTCTTAATACTTGACAAAATAGTTGCGTGAAATCTTTAGACAGAGCGGATTTGAGAGCAGATTTTCAAAGAAATAATGTAGCAGCTTACTTTCTTTTCTCCTTGAGAGCTAAGAAAGCAAGCAATGGTCATCTTTGTATTTTAATCCAGCGCCGCAGTTGACTATATCCCTTTGTAATACAATTAGCAAGAATGAAAACAGGCAATAGATTGATCAGTACTGCTTCTTCCCGCAAAAGAATACGAAAAAGCAAAGGGGGGTGCACTTGCTCAAGCTGGTGAGGACGCAGGTCATCACCTTCTCAGGGAAGATAGACACCAAACAGGCTATAGAGCAGTGGTTTGCAACTGTCATCGCCGAGGGACCCCTCCCTTTCCTCACAGGCCTGGACGTTTTCAGATATTTTATCAACCCCAAAGGAACCCAAACCCGTGCATTTTAAAAGTAATATTTTTCCTGTTCTTATTAACCAAAGAAATATCTAACTACCAATCCAAGCTTCTGAATCCTGTAACAAAACTAGCATTATCACACTGGATTGTTTACATCATAGCCAAATATAAAGAAACTCATGCAGCCTTAGTTTGCATAAATGTGTGATTCTGTTAGATTTTCTGAAATATTAGACACAGTTCAAAAATTTTGCTTACATAAGCCTTTTCTAACTTCATATTGAAAACCACTGCTTTATAGCACACAACTGAGTAAATCATAGCAGTGTAGAATGAAGTACCATACACGAGGTGCTCCCTCCCATTTCTCTAGCAAACTCCTCTCCTTTTAAATGCACAAAATGATCTCTGGATTAAGACCAAAACCAGTGTGGCAAACAAAACAAAATAATATTACTAAACACAAAGAAATGAAAAAGATTTGGTGGGGAGTGAGGAATAGGTATTTGTAACAGGTATTTCAACAAGTGACAAAGAAGGATGTTAACCACTGAAGATGAAACATGATAAAGACATCTACTGCAAAAAAAATTCATCTTCCCATCCGAAAATCAGGTCTATAACCCACAAGTTCACTAAGATTTAAAGTCTCGTAAGCTAAAGGTTCGGAGTCCTCCACACGATTTTATCAAATCACATGCTCCAACCTTTTGAGGGTTTGCTATCAATTTTCCAGAAAATCTTGTATTACTGCAGACTTTCAAACTTCTAACTGATTAACATAAAAACAAAAAGAAAACCCATGTGCAATCAGTGATGAGTGAAATTACTATATTTCCTCTGCTTAAAAGCTTTTACTTCAATCATTGGGATTTTTCCCTTTGTCTGCAAATCTCAATAGGGACTAATGGCTCCAATTCTCCAACCTACAGACTAGCTGTCTGACGCTCTTAGACTAGACTAGCTAAGGAATTCTTCCGTCAGTTTAAACTAAAATGAGATCATCTGTTTTCTTCCAACAGAAAGAAATGCACAATAGGGAGCACAGCCTTTGCAAACAGCTTTTAGAGGACATGCGACTATCAGAGCTGACGTGGCAGAGTCAGACTGGCCATTTTTAACATTATAAAATAATCCCGAGTGTTAATTCTTACTTCAGAGGAAATACAGACTGAGAATCATCAGTGAAAATCATCACGATTTTTTGACAAAAAAATAATACACAAGGGAAATAGGAAAATAAATATGTGAACAATCCACCTTGGTGCTATGCAAGAAAACTGCTTTAGGGTGCAAAAAGAGGAAATGGTTCAACCCAAGCAAACGCAGGGCTCAAAATAATTTCAGTTCATGTCCAAGTCAATACTGAGTACTGAAGACAAAGTAAGCAACAATTGAATTAACCTAATTTTAAAGGCAACAGCAGGAAAATAAGGGATTTCCTAAAATGCTTCGGGTAGTCGAATTTTATTGCGTTATGGAGGCAGACCAATGCCCTTCTTTGTTTTGGAAGCAGGTGTCAGTAGTAAGGTGACATGCTGTGACTTCAGTGGAAATCGAACAAACAAAAAACTTAATACCTCTCCAACCTACTTTTCCAGATTGTAATCAGCTTCTTAGTTATACTTTCTTTTAGGTTATAGGTTGCCACTTTAGAATTCTGATAGAGCAAAGATACATCAAGCAGGCAACACAAAGGAAAACAAACAAAATGCCCACTTCCAATCCAGTATATTGGGTATGAATTAACTTTTCTTTAGAAAAGACTCTGAAACTGGCTCCAAGATCCTAATGGGAATGTGTACAGGAAAGGCCTTCACCTTCCAGGTTATTTATTTTACCTGCTGAGATAGTAACTTCCCAAATAATACCTTATCGTTAAGCCACTTTTTATTTTTATTACATATATGCTATGTAAAACTCAACACAAGATAAGACCGTCTTTCACAGACTATGGGAGAAAAAAATATGCATTTGGCTCCTGACTCTCTGTGGATGAATTATCCATAAGCAGTTCCCCAGCTCACCTGGGCTGCCCTTCGATATCCAGTATTTGGGGGCATCGTCCCCAGCTGCCCACTAATGCGTCCTAGGAGAAGGGCAACTAGTTGTCATAGCATCTTAACGAAAACAGTTAAGACACAAAATGACAGAATGGATTCTAAGAGCACATCTTTAAGTAACAGTATCTTGGTTTCCCTCTATTTAGTCATCTTGCTATTTAGTTGAAAGTTAGTAACAAATTACATTGCATCTATTGTACTCTAACGTGAAAGGTAGTTCTACAACAGGCAAATGAGAAAGAGCCCTTAGAACATTCTTCTTTAGTGAGCAAAATCCTAGTCTTTCAACTGTAGCAACGTGAAATGTGTGAAAATTTGTTCAGGGAGAAGAGTGAGTCAAAATTTGTAATGGAATTATTTTAAGCCCTTTTTAGTAATTTTGCAGCCGTATGAAGATAGTCACAACCACCAAGGCAGAATTGACTGAAAGCAACAGATGGTGCTTGACAGGCAGACATTCCCCCCTTCATTGAGAAAGAAAAAAAATAGGAAATGCAAAAATAAAAGCAAGAGATAAACTATTTTGATTTTTACCTTTCTCACATTTCTTTTTGGAAGCTGACGAAGAAGGAATCATAGGTAATTTCATCAACTCTGCACGATTTGATTCATTCAGTAGGTAGTGGGACTTATAGGCATATGAACTGAACATGGGGTCTGAATGGTCCTGAACTATCAGCCCTATACGAAACAAACAGAAAGAGATGAGCTGCAATGAAACTACCCATGATTCCATGAGGAGAAAAAATAAACCAACCCCTACAATGCAGCTATGCTTAAAGTTGGGAGGCATAAAGAAAGTATGGAGAAAAAGAAAGATCTGACAGAAAAATCTTTCTATAGTTATTAAAAGGAGTTTAAGCGACTCAATGCCCTATCCCTACATAGAAACCTGCACACCCAGAAGAAAACTCCAAATTAATCTGAAGGAGTAAACTACATTTGACATCATACAGAAAACTCCCCAAGAAAAATAAAGCTACATTCCTTAATATTTAGAAGTACTAAGATGACAATCCAGAGAACAAAATAATGTATCACTTAACTGTTAGAAATAAGATTTACGAAACATAGTAGAGCCTGATCTACCTTCCATGTATCAAGCAGCACTTAAAGGAAGAACTGTGTTTCCCCTCCTCTCTATTCAGATCTTGAGATATTTTCAAATAGATTCTAGCTTTCTCGGCCAGATAATGAAGCTTTTCTCTATCAATACAATATCAGTGTTAAGGGGCCATAATTTGTGGAACTTCGCTGAGGTAATATAAACCATTTAATTTTTTTCCCCTGCCATGATATAAAGTGATTACCAACTTAACAGTTTATAAAGGACAGTCTTTTTGACCTCCTACCACGGCCGTCCCATCTGGAAGGAGACATCAAGTCTGCTCTAGCCCACTCGGGGCACCACTTCTTCCCCTCCCCCTCCCCCTAGCTAAGGTCACAGCACAGCGCTGGGCCACCGCTAAACCTGGGAGCTCTAAGACCAGGGAGGACCTCTCCACTTGGTCACTGGTCAGTCAACGATGATCTAGGACTTTACAATACAAATCACAGCAGCAGTTTCACAGAAATCGTTTTGAGAAGAGGAAAGAGTTTTGTTTTTAAAGGGGATACCATTTACTACTTTTTGCTGTGAATGTTACCTTCATTTGGTGCTACCCTGCACTGGGACAGGTTTGAGAAACAGCTCTGATCCAGATGGCAGAATGGAACTGAAACTGCTAACTGGTAATAATGAAGAAGTTATATCATGTCAAATGAATTTCATATATTTAACAGCGAGAAGTGGTGCAGTATTAGAAACACGGCTTTGGAAATGAGAAAAATCAAGCACCCACGCTGGTCCCTCTATGTAACAACTTGTGTTACCTCCAAGTAAATGATTTCATCTGGGCTTCAGTGTTCTCATCCACATAAAATGCAGAGACAACTTCTTAGGGCAACTGTGGCAATACATTCAGATAGTATCTAGTAAAGTTTGATTTACAGATGCAAAGTAAATTGCTACTATTATTAAAGGTAGAAGGAAACCCTAATCTAACTGCTGCACTTAAAATGACCGTTACGGCCCGGACCGGGGTGGCTCAGCGGGTTGGGCGGTGTTCTGCAAAGCAAAAGGTCAGAGCTGCTGGTTAGGGCACGTGCCTGGGTTGCGGGTTTATTAGTCCCCAATCGGGGCACATACAAGAGGTAAGGAGAGACATAAGGAGCAACCAGTCGATGTTTCTGTCCCACTCTTCCTCCCTCCCTTCACCCTCTCTAAAAATAAACAAATGAAAATCTTTAAAATTACCATTGCAAAGAAAGGCACGGAAATTAGCTCACTGTTATTTTACACTATCCTCCCAACGAAAGGTGCTAAATGCACAGGGCGGGCAAAAGCAGGGTTACACGATACAACAACTAACACAATAATGAGTAAACAGTAACACAAGAACAAACTCTGTTTTGCATACTCACAAGTGTAGACTAACTTTCCCCCCACCTCCGCATACTACACTGAAATAGGACTGAACGCCTCCTTCGGTACCACGGGCAGGGCAAAGAAGGGGCAATGTTCCTCTAAACCTTGAAACTCTTCTAGATAATTATATCCTTGAGAATTAGCTTAATGATTTCAAACAGCAATAACCAAGAGGAAGAACTGATGGAGGCAAGAAACAAACACAAAACAAGCTGAGTGTTCTAATCCCAGAACACACCGTACTTTGCCATGTGTGACGTGCTCCTGTGCACAGAGTGCACCCACATTTTTGCACGCATTGTACAAGAGATTACTACCCATGTATAATGTGCTTCCTTATTTCTCACTCAAAAATCTGTCCAGAGGAGTACACGTTATACACAGCAAAATATGGCAAATGATTCAAATAGTCCTTCTAATATGTGGATTTATTATAACTAGGTCTCTTTTCAAAAAGGAGACCTCTATACATAATTAATAATACACTTATTTCTGAAAAACTTTTAAGCTTTCTTAAATCCCAGTATCTGATCTACTTAGATTAAGTTTCTGCAAAATTCTGGAAAGGAAAATGAAAGTTTCTGCTTACTGGATGAAGTTTCAGTTAAAATATTTGGGAATTAAATAATCTTGCCTAAATAGGCATTTAAATATAGTAAGTCTTTAGAACTTCCAAACTGGGAAGATGCAAACATAGATCCTTTTATTAAAACATGGGTTTTTCCTTCATTTCCATTATACCAGCCTTTTAATCAAGGCATGTAAGTTAAACTTAATAAAATGGCTAGATTTTCTACAAAACTAGGCCCCTTGACAATGGGTTATTTTCTGACTGTATTATATTGAAAATACCTGTTTTAAAAGTTTCCCAATTATTGAATCAAATAGAGCCAAAAAATATTGGTTAGTATGCTGATGGCACTTGATTCAGAATGTACTCCAGAGTAAGTCAACATGAGAGTTAAACGTTGGTATTTGAAATGCTGGCCTAGTTATGCATGTACACGTGCCACACAGACACACAGACACAGACACACACACACCCTCTAGTAAAAGTGAGCAACAATACATGCCTAGAATGGTAGAATAAAATACTAACAAAGTGACAGAAACTTTGTGCCCTCACTGGCACTCATCTATTTAGAGGTCTCTAAAGCTAGCCACTCGACTGGTAAAGTCAGCATTTCCATCCTATCATTCCTTTCCTAGAGAGGGGGAGATGGAAAAGACACTAGCGGTAACTTTATTTCTTTGGACTATTTAGATGTTTTAGTCACCTGTTACAATGTGGCACAAAACATTTCAGACCTTCTTCTCTGTGTGCCGGCCAGGTTTCAGAGCAGGACACAACTGTGCAATTGTCGTAGTAAAGAAGGACACAGTGCTTCCCTTCCAATGGCAACAACCCCTAGTGCTTACGAAACTTAGACATACTGAAAACAGTATATACAACGGACTCAAATGGCTGCTACAAAAAGGACTGCCATTTATTTAACCTTTTACTGACCATTTCCTCTAGTTACTGTTTTTTAAAATGAGAGCAACCAAAGCAAAGCAACTCAAGATATATCATACTGCCTACATTCTATTAAAAATACTTTATGGTACTTTCAGCAAATTAAAAGAATTGACCCCTACAGCCAAAACCAAAACCAAAACCCTCATCTTCAGTACAGTCTAAAAGAGTTCTATTTTATATTTATCACGAACTCAAGTTCACGGACCCCTCAAGGACACGACACTGGTTTTAGCTGATCGACCTCCCGGCATTCCTGAACACCGACGCCTGCGCTGCTGGCTCTGAGCTAGCACCACCCCACATGTTGCCTTGGCTGTAACCCATCAAGCCTTCCTCAACGCCCGACCAAAACATGACGAAACACAACATAAACGATTAAGAAATAAATGTGTTTGGTTTGCTTGCCAAATGAAATCTCAATCCGCTGCAAGCTCTGAATTAAAAAACATGACATGGAAAGATCTACTTTGAATAGAAGAAGTTTGCAGAAGGGAACAGATTGATCTTTTGACGCTCCAAGCAGAAATGCTAAGAACTTATGTGTGATTCAGAGTTACTTAAAAAATGCAGACTTTAGCCTAATTTACAGAAGAATTAATATTCGAACAATTTGAATGCCTGATGTTATAGAAGAGACTAGTTACTGGAAGTATTCACCTCTCTCAGGGATATAACCGAAACTCTATTTTTATGGGGAAATAGGCCAATGAACTCAGGAAGAAAGAGAGAGAAAGGACTCTGACACTCACCTCTTGCACAAACGAAACAAAAGCCTACATTTACAGCAGAGGACGAATTACTGCTACGTTTGGAATGATTACTACAGATGAGAATGTAGGAGGACACAAATATGCTTCCGGCAGCAACACAAGCATCTCCCGAGTGATAGGCTACTGGGCATCTCAAACAGCGCATCATGCGACCTGTTTAAAGACAAGTCAGAAAGGATCTATGTAATTAGGCATTAGCTGGGTATGTAAGTTGAGATTTTCGGAGTTGGGCTCTTCTGGGTTCCCATGTGATGTTCGTTAGAGTAAGGTAAAACTATTTTTCTTCCCGAGTTTGGCTGTCACTGCTACGCTGTATGGCCCCCCTCAACACAGTGCCCGTCTGGAGACCAAAGAAAAACTCATCTGCGCCAATGCTGGAAGAGATGGTGGTCTCCAATGGCACCTGTTTAAGGAATTGTCAAGGGTAACTTTGGACGTATGGGGTTTTCTTCTCAAGGTCTGAATTAGAACCTTATCCCTACTTATAATGCTATCTATTGTGGCTGAGCTTGGGTATCCACAGACGGACAGAGGGAATGCCTGATGTTCTTTTTTTTTTAAATTGTTGTTCAAGTACAGTTTTCTGTCTTTTACTCCCATCCCAGCCCTGATGTTCTTTATCTGCTACTGAACTTGAAAGAAAAGCCCTCCGTCCCCTTCCTTGGCTCTGCTTTACCTTTGCTCGCTTTGTGGATGTCCTTCTCCATCGAGCAGGCAGAGCAGCAGTGCTGGGGACAGCGGAATCCCTTCGGCTCGAAGATGGCAGTGGGGAACTTGCGGACACAGGCTTCGTGGTAAAATTTCCCACAGGCACCAACAGAGCATCGCTTCACCTCTGTACCAGACACCTTACATGAAAAACACGCGTGCTGTCCTGGAAGATTGATGAGGAACAGAGAGCAAATAAAAGCTGGTTAAAGCATATTCCTTAAAATAGACGCAGCTACTGATATCGAAACTGAAAATAGCTAAATTAAAATAGCACTTAATAAATTTTGTTAGAATGGGTGATTTACTATGATAACTGATTGGAAGATGTAGCATTAAAAATAATTTAGACCTCCACTTCTCATTCTGCACTGAAATTATTCCCATAGGAAACCCAGCACACAATTTTTCAGTATCCGAGAGCTGAGAGTGGCAAGGTCTCCCCGAAACAGAAGAAATGAAACTACAAAGACAGATTCCACTAGATACCGGTAATCACTTAAAATGTCCATATATAAAACAAAGGTAAGATAAAAATTCATATTCCCAATTAAAAAACACAGAAAATTCCAGTATTCAATATTTCAAACTATACAAAAGACATTATTCAAACTATACAAAATCAAGGACAAAGAGAAAATATTAAAATTAGCCACAGAAAAGACAATTACCTTCAAAGAAGCTAAAAGCTGACTGAAAGAGAAAAATAGAAACCAGAAAATAATGGGATGTTATCTTCAAAGGGCTGAAAGAAAATTGTTACCAGGCCAGAATTCTATGCCCCATGAAAATACTCTTCAAAAATGAAATGACATTAATATGCATTGGGAAGGATTAAGAAAAACAAAACCTGTTCCTTTGAAAAGGATTAATAAAACTGACATTTTTGGTAACAGTAACTAAATAAAAAAAGAAAAGCAGTAATACATGTTAACAATATCAGAAATTTAAAAACGATACATCTCTATAAATCTGACAAAGATAAAAAGATAATAAATGGAAATCACTACATTTTTGCCAATCAATTGGAAAATATAGATGAACAGATTACTAGAAAAACAGAACTTACTAACACTGACGGAAAAATGAATAGAAAACATAATTAGTTATATAAACTATTAAAGAAATGAAACTACAATTAAAAACCTTCCAACAGAGAAAACTTGAAGCCCAGATGACTCCACTGGTCAATCTGCCAAATATTTAAAGGAAGAAATAATGCCAATTAGAATAGAAAAAAGAAGGAACGAGAAAAAGACAAACAGATGTGGAAAAAGATATTCAACAAAGATGACAAAGGATTGTTTTGTTATACAGAGCTCAAATATAGTGAAAAATATATGCAACGTATATAAGCAAAGGCAGCTAAACAAGACCGAAACAGGAACAAAACAGCCTAATAAAAGTGGGCAAAAGGAATGAAGGGACAATTTACAGAACGCAGAAAGAAAGCCAGTAAACATGAAAAAATGCTCAACTTCACTCGTAAGAGCACCAGTAACATTTTAAAACTTCATCAATAGGAAAAACTTCAAAAGTCTGATAATACCAATTGCTGCTCAGGGTGCAGGGAAAAAGAAACTCTTACATACTGCTGGTAGGAATTTAAGTTGGAAGGAACCACCTTGGAAGAAAACAAGGGAGTCTCCATTTTTTTTTAAAGAAAGTACGCTCATTTTCTGTGGCCTAGAATTTCTACTTCCTGCTCTCTACGTCTAGGATAGACTTGTATACGTGAAGGAATGCTGACTGAGCACGTGTGTAGCTGCGAACAACTGAAAGCGGCTCAAACGTCCTGAGACAGAGGAATAGTTTAAAAAAACTATGGAAAAACTCAATCTGCAGAATGACAGCGTAATGCATTTTTATTACAATACAAATAAGAATGTTATGCACACACAGGGCTGCCCGCCAAACTGACAGCAGCGGTCACCTCTGGCGCCGGCTAGAGTTAAGGAGGAGCCTAAACTGAGAGCGATGATCTAGCAGGACTTCAGCATGTGCTATGATGATAACGTTTTCATAACGTCAAATTTATGTGTTACTTGTGTAATTAGATATGTTTAAAATACTAATAACTTTAACATTGCAATATATAAATAGAAAGGACACACAAATAAGATCATTCACAAGAGTCAATGAAAATACAAAAAAAAGTTTAGCTGTAATCGAAGATCTGCAAATTATAACAACATTTTTATAATTTATTTGTTTTGTTGTTCTGTGAAGATAATTGTCTTTTTGTGGGTAATTTTAACTGTTTTCTTTTTGTCCTTGACTTCCTACACTTTAAGTGACACATCTAGCTATAATTGTTTGCCTTTTTTATTAGGATTATGTGTTTTCATTTTGTGTCTGTTTTACATATGAAAATTATAAGTGATTATTTATTGGTCATTTGGATATTGTCGTTGGGGAGTGTTCAAGCCTTCTGCCTATTTTTCTTAAGCAGTTTTTTGTTTTGATTTTTTATAAAGTGAGATTTTGTTTCAGAAGCATTAAACTTTGTAAGTTGGATAAATTATAAAAATTCTTCAAAATTAGTGCCTATAATTGTGATGTTCATTTTTTGTATTACTGGCTTTGTTAGAGAAATAAAGTTCAGCAGGAAATTCTGTTGTCCTGTCGCAGAGATATAATTTCAAATTATATTTTACAATATATACAGATATAAAAGCAATAGTCTTATTTTAAAAATAACTTTTAGAATTTAAGAAAAAAAGATTAGGTCCTGGTCAGGTTGCTCGATTGGTTAGAGCACCATCCCAATATGCCAAGGTTGTGAGCTTGATCCCTGGTTAGGGCACATACAAGAATCTACTAATGAATGAATGAATACAACTAAGTGGAATAACAAACTAGTGTCTCTCTCTCTTCCCCCCTTCCCCTCTCTCTCTAAAATCAATTTAAAAAAACTTATTTTAAAGGTTAAGAGGTTTGACTTTACACTCTGCCTAATGCAAAAACTGCTCTATGTAAAAATCAAAGTCTTTCACTTGCAAACTGATCAAAGTAAGTCTAACAGAAGTGAGAACTGTTTTAACTAAAATCACTGCTGTGTTAACAGAGAGGTAAACTATCAAACCCCTTTAAGACTTATGTTTCGAGCTCTAGCATGTGAATGCTACCAACACCCTCCCTTCTCACTAGGACGTGGACTTTATTTAGAATAAGTAAATAATAAGATTGGCTGTTACACATTTTATGCAAAAGGGAAAATGAAAATACTTTCTCTTCAAAAATCACGTTTGTCCTAAATGATAGAAAGTGGTAGTGTAAGAACTTAATTATTAGGCATGTAGTACCTTGTAATATATTTCACATGTAAAGTGTTTATCTTTTGATAAGCCAAAAGAAAACTTCCTAGATGATCTTAAACAATGGTTTAAAGAATCTGAGTGTTCACTCTTCATGTTAGAAGTGTACCAGATTAGTATCTAACTAATTTTAACATGATAATAAATAAATCAAAGGCAATTTAATAAGTAAATAAAGTACACAAGGCACCGACACCCCTCCCCAGCTGAAAATCCGCATAGAACTCTCGACTCCCCCAAAACTTACCTTCTCATAGCCCAATGCTGACCAGAAAAGCCTTACCGATAACATAAAGTTGGTTAATATATACTATATACTGTATTCTTACAATAAAGTAAGCTAGAGAAAATGTTAATGAGAAAAATCATACGGAAAATACATTTATAGTACTATACTGTATTCACCGATACTGTATGTTTACATCATCTATTTACAAATATCAGCTGTCAGTACCTACATCAATATTATCTTATATGATACCAAACCCTGTATGTTATATACATTAGACATCAAAAGTGAAAGATAATGTGAAAAAGAAATTCATACTTATTTACCGATGTTTTTAATCTACATAAAGTCCAATTTCTTCATTTTTTTCTTTTTGTTGCCTATACTTTTGATGTCATAGCAGGAAATCACTGCCTAATCCAATGTCACAAAACTTTTCCTTTATATTTTCTTCTAAGAGTTCTATAGTGTTAGCTCTTATTTTTGATCTCTGATCCATTTTGAATTATATTTTGCATATGGTTGTTAGTTAAGGGTCCACTCTCTTTCTTTGGCATGCAGATACCCAGTTTTCCCACAACATTTGCCGAAAAATCTGTCGTTTCCCTATTGGATGGTTATTGTACCCCTGTCAAGAAATCATTCAACTATATATATATGCAGGTTTATTCCTGGACTCCCTATTCTATTCTAATGGGTTATATGTCTGTCTTTATGCCAGTATCACACTGTTTTAATTACTGTAGTTTTGTAGGTAAATTTTGAAATCGGGAAGTATGAATCTTCTTTGTTCTATGTGATTGTTTTTAAAGCAAATTTCGCTCTTAATAGATGTGTATCAAATTAAATTATATCTAACCTTTGTTGGCAGAATGTAGCTGAATTCTAGAGTTAGGACAGAAGCCCCAAAAGAATGTTTTAATAGTGAGCTACACAGTCCTTCCTGACAGGAGTCTGAATCAGAGACCGTACCGTAAGTGCTTAACAGGGCTGGACAGGTTACCTAAACGGCTGGAACAACAGGGCTTTAAAAGCAGGGATGGCTGGGAATGTGAGGAACCAGGAACACGTGCCGGTCCGTGTTCAGACATTCAAAGGCCACGGTGAGGGCCAAATAAAGCAATGTGCAGATAATCTGACCCCGAGGCTGCCCACTGGCAAACTGTTCAAATGTTTTATTGCAGAGTCTAAGTGTGATGAACAAAATAATATTTCATATAGGGAAACTATTATATGTTTAACAGTTTTTATAGCTTAATTTTTGCACACGTATGTTTGTGAGAATTCAGAGTATATGTGTTTAAGAATGTATGATACATGATCTCCGTTCCGCTTAGTCAAGGTGGCAGGAGGCCACGGTAAACAGCAGGGATTCTCGGGGCAAACTCCTCCTCAGTTTAAATGCCAGTTTCATCACGAAGTGTTTTTGTGACTTTGGAGCAAGGTACTAAACTAACTCTCTAACCTCAGTGCCACCCTCGCTAAAAAGAAAATAGTAACAGTATCAACCTCATTTATGTTGTGAGGATAAAATGAGACAATAAGATAAAATGCTTAGTATTAATAGCACCTGGCCTGTATTAAGTGTTCAGAAAAAAAAAGGACCATCTAACGGAATTTAGCATATGTAAGTGATTTTAGGAGGCATGCAATCAAATAAAAAGGATAAAATATCTACGAGAATCCAAATAAAAAAGAGTAGGAAAATAAAGTGCCATGGGTAAGATTGGCATATCATAAATACTTGGTTCCCTCTAGCAAAAAACAAAACTAAAAAAACCATACGAACGTGCTTCCTGGAAACACCACCATGCTGTCGTCGGCTGACTCTTCCCTCCTCGCCTTGTTACAGATTAAACAACTCTACTTCCTGCTCTCCATGGCTTTAACTAGAAGCTTGGTTACACAGATAAGAAATATAAACTTGCATATATTTCTTTCTCTATAAATTATTGTGATAGGTGGTAGTCTGTATTTGGTGGTGGCGGCTGGGGATTAGAAATAAATGGTGAATCCAAAACTTGCATGTTTTGAAAACCATTTCCCATAACTCCGTCTTTCCACTAAAAATACTATCACCATGGTTACAGTTTGCAATTGATACTTATGCCACTCTATTAAAGTCAAGGCACTTTAAACCAACGTATCAAGCATAAGGATCTCAAACCCATTTGAGAAATAATTTACTCCACATACTTTTTATAGCTTGTTAGATCAAATGCAAATACATCTTGATGACTTGACAGGTTTTATGATTAAGGCACTGGAAGAGGGAAACTTGACAATACTATTGCTAACTGCTCTTTGATTTTCAGAAGCTTAAACACTAAATGGTCTTAATTTGTTGAAATAGCTTTGGGAGGAAAGAGCTGCATAACAGTGGTAAGAAAATCAGACGTCATGAGGGATGCTGGCATTGTACATTCCTCCCTGCGCATCTTGTCAAACCTACCCACGTCAGTGAGCTTACCGGTTTTACATTCCATGCAGAGGAATCTCCCATCAGGGAGCGGCGGCGACCCCAGGCACTCCGGGTGGAAGTGCTTGTAGCACTCTCCCTCACAAGGAATCAGAGAGTCACCGGAGCTTTCACAGACCTGCAACACAGCAAGCGGCAGTGCATCTCAGAGGTCAGCAGGCGTCAGA
>PVKM010011454.1:0-33226 GCA_004027735.1 Carollia perspicillata
GAAGCCATGACAACTATGGCAGACACTCTTCACTTTTACTTAATGTCCCTAGAAAAATGGAAGACGACCAGATTACTGGCATCTGAGAAGCGTATGTGATTAAAGATGTTGTCACAATCTCCGGTTAGCTCACTTCTCTCCATGTTTACTACTACCTAAATATTGCTTTTAGGGCTTACTTTCCAACTTGAAAGTTATCTGAGGCCATCTCTGAACCTTCTCCAAGTTTCCTTCACCTCGATTCATTTTATGAGGCCAGAAAGAACAAAAGCACAACAAGCCCAACGCAGTAAAAATCTAACTAGTACATTACAGAAGTCTGAGTTTATGACTTCTTCTTGCTTTGCTGCCAAGAAGCTCTCCGAAGTTTCACAGAGACACACACAGCTATATTAACATATTCCCAGAACACACACACACACACACACACACACACACACACACACACCTTGATTTTTTTTTTTTTTTCCATTGAAGCCTTCTTGGGTGAGAACCATACTTGACTAATTACATTCCGTGCCCCACCCCCTGCAACAAAAATGTCCAAAGAAAACAGTTGAAATCTCTCCATGGCCAGTGTCTGGATGAAGCTGTCTCGAGAATCATGGAATAAGCTGCTCCCTCCGTGTGTGGGGGTTGGGGGGGGAGAGTGATTATGTTGTATGCAAGGCCTTTAAATTGAGGGAGAATTAACTCAGCTTATAATAAATCACTGTTGACATCTTCACTAAAGACTTCATGCTCTCCCAAGCCAGGGGGAATTTTTAGCTGGCCAAGAAGGAAACTTCACAAATGCTGGCTATTATTTGCATGTGAGACCTTCCTACGGGGAGCTTCTGAAGGGTTTTCCCTATTTGGGCTGAACAAACTCCACAGAGAATAGCTACCCTACTAAAACAAACAGAGATTGATGAATAACTTATCATATTTTACAAGTGAGACTTTGGAAAATTGTGAGAGCAGGAGGCCCTGTCTTCACCTCACTTGTTTTTAACGTATACGTTGGTCTCACACACACACAAAATCAAAGGAAAAAAGATTGAGGAGAGCAACCCTTCTTTCCATGGTTTGAAGAAGAAAGGTGTTCTTTTGTTTTTTCTTTGTACTTTTCAAGGAGGAATCTTTGGTTTGCCACCTTTTATGAAATTTTAGAGACTTGATAGAGTATACCTTGTGATCTTAGGGATTATCTCATTTGCTCCCTGCGAAGTCCCTGAAGGGATGGATGAAGACACTTTGTGTGACGTGTACGTTCAGGTGAAGGACCCCGACTCTGAGATCTGAAGTGACCAGGACATCTGGGTAAGGGAAGGCAGAGGCCGGAATTTACCTGAGCCACAGTCCAGAGCCCATTTTCCCTACATCCTTTCCAAAGATGATGTGTCTCTTTTTGTTAGGACCAAATTTTACATGAATAGTGTGTACTGGAAACATTTTTAAAAGCCTCAAAGTGATCCTAAGTCTCCGCACAGTTCTTTTTTCTCCCATGTCCATGATCACCAACTTTTGTACTAACAGTACAATGTGATTCACTGAAAACTGGATTCTTTAGGATTCATCTCTATTTGCAGAAGAGTGTGAGCCTAACTCTGGGGGGAACTATCACGTTTCAGGGTTATATTGTTTTGGGGGTGTGGGGATTGATTCCGAGTTAGGTATACAGTAAATGTGTATACATGAAATTTGAATGATGGTTCCAAATTAGTAAAATTTACTTCAATTAATGGGTTATTCCAGAGAAGAATAAAGAAAAATCAGAATAATTAGAGATCAGCCTGTAATTAATTGGGTAAATTTGCTTATTTTCACATACTGTGATAACACCTTGAGATAATAATTATCATGTCATGCTTTAATTTTATCAAAAGGCCATTTTGCATTAATACACATAATCAGAGAGAGAGAGAGGATAGTAAAACTAGACATACATAGCAATCCCAACTATTCATTTAATGGTTTCTTATGTACAACTTATAAATGTAAATGCTATATATCTCATTAATATTCTGATTTTATGCTCCCATTAAACAAACAAGCAAACAAATCCATTATCACATAGGTTTTTTTAAAACATAGTCACATGTTAAATAATATATGTATATTTCCAATTAGTTATAGCAGTTAAATGCAGGACTTCTGTGGCCCATTGCATACTAATTATTATTTTCCCTTGCAACACGCTGTGGCATTTTGGTAAACTATTTTGGCAGCAGGGCACTCCTAAGTATAGTCAATAGGCTCCTATTAATATATGAAAGTATTTTGAGCTTAGGCTTTAGCTTTTGAAAACCACACTGCTAAAAGTGTCCCCTTATAGAAAAAATTACCATGTTGAAGCATAACCCCCTCTGGGTATGTCCACCCAAGTCTTTTGGCCTGTGAAATGAGAACTCAATTGATAGGGATAAAGCTATATATTTAATGTTGTGAGATTCTCAACAATAAGTGAATCTAACCCAACAGAAAAATGCTTATCTATTATAACATTGTTTTTTACCCCTCTGGAAGGTCTGAGAAGCACTAGCAACAGAGGATACACAACATGAGTATTTAAGGAATGGGTGAGATTGCCAAAGGTTAAAAAATGATGTCCATCAAGCTCTGCACACCACGTGACAGAATATGAAGTCATAACAGTGGGCTCCCAAATATGACTTGCTTGTTTGGCATTGCTCTGTGTGCGTGTTTCTTGTCTTTTCTTTGCAAAGCATTCTACTCAGACAGCCAGGATAACAAGTCAGACAAGTTCTCCCACAAACAAACTCACCACTGTTAATCAATCACTCTTTGCGCTTTGAGCATTTACTTCCTCCTGAAAACCACTTGTGAAACGAGCCCTTTTTCCTCTTCTTTGGATTAGGGAATTGGAACGGGGGATCAACACACTCGTGGTTCTATATTGACATTTCAAGACAAGCGAAATGAAAAGCAGCGACTGGAGTTGATGGGGCTCGATTCTGCCAGGCGCAGGTAACACAAGTAATACAAGAGCCATTAATCACCAATCCGTACTTATTTGGTTGTCACTTTCTGGCTTTGTGTATAAAACTGACAGCTGAATCCGACGTACTCTGCAAATCCAGAGGCCAATTCCCTTGCCATCTCAATGATCCTGAGCAAATCCAAGAAACAGGGAGCAAAGAGGACCCTGAAGAACCTATTTAATGCACTTCACTCAAAGGAGAGCCACCATGTTTCTCCCTAAGGTGCTATTCATTTTCACATTACCCTGGCTTTTCTCCAAGTGTATGAGAATGGGTTTTCACTGAGCGAAGGATCCTTATGGGGAAAATATGCACATGAAATGAAACACTAAGCAAAATGTTATCGGGTTTGCTCACCACCTAATTTCTCTTCTCAGAGGCTGTATTCTGTCGCTTTCCTCTGTGCATTTCTGGAGGATGCCATAGGGGCTATTGCAGAATTCACCTGAAATCCCCCCCCCTTGTTGGCCCCTCACCTCTTTAGCAAACAGGGCCAATAGTCAGTTATGCCAAACTGATCATCCAGTCCCAAGAAGTTTGGAAGAAAATCATACAGATTGGTGGGGGAGATCATTAGATTTAGGCATAATTACACCATCAGTTTATAACAGCGAATGTCCTGACGACCATACAGTGAGAGTAGTGACGCAAACAGCAGTGATTCACCATATGTGATGGGTGGAAACCATTTTGGGTGTTTGGGTAACAATCAATTCCACCAAACACAGTTCTGAAGGATTGGCTGAGCTCACAGCAGAAGTTCTGTTCTCAAAGGATGACCTTTGATCATCCTGAAAAGTGTCAGGAATCAAATATTTAAAACAAAGTTGGGTGAGCCATGAAAAATTACCTTCCATAGCTTCCTCATGCCACAGAGAAGGAAATGGAAATTCTAGAGACCACTGTGGTTAGCATAGTCAGTCAGCTGTTGTCGTCGTTGTTTTTAAGGATAAAACCCAAATCAGTCATTTGTCTAAATGTGAAGCTATACCTAATATAGTAAACATTAGTGAGTGATACTGATAACAATAAACAAGTTTGATTACTCTGTTTACTTGAGGTAAAGGTTAAAATCTGCAGCCAAATGTATTCATTATTTACTGAAAATCAAATTCACTGTTGAGTGATATTTTCAATCATTTAACCACATAAGAAGTTGTGGAGGACACTTGGACAGGCTTCCCAGATCCCATTTTATGAATGACTTGCTGCGCCCGAAGTGGGGAGCACTGCTGGCCGACAGCCTTGGGTGCCCAGCAGTGCTCATAGGAGCCATATTGGAGCCTGAAGCATAAAGAAGACTGTGTGAGCTACATGCCTGTATCTGTGTATCCTAAATTGAGCTAACTGGAAATTGAACTAACTGGAAAAAGTTAGTGAGAGCTCTCCAATCAAACAAACAAACAAAAACATCACTAAAAATAGCCTTGCAATGCCTAGTCTATTTGCACACCATTGTTACCACTGTCAATTGCTGTAAACTTGCCCAGTGAACACTTCATATTGGTGGAGGCCTGAGAACCACTGTCTGATTAGAAACTACTATCCCTATCACAGGGGCATCAAACAAGCAGCAGCTTGTCTTTATTTAGATTTCTATGTTTTAAAATATTTAATTTATTTATTTCTAGAGTGAAGGGAGGGGAAGGAGAGAAACACTGATGTGAGAGAGAAACATCCACTGGTTTGCCTCTTCACATGTCACCAGTCAGCGACCTGGAACACAACCCAGGGATGTGCCCTGACTGGGAATCGAACCAATGACCCTTTGGTTTGCAGGCCAGCACTCAATCCACTGAGGCATTCAATCCACCAGCCAAGGCCAGATTTCTGTTTTTTTTTATCATGGATTTTTGCATGAATTTTGATTTTATGTATATATAGTATTAAAATATTAGTTATCTTGAACACCGAGTTGTTGGTGCCCCCTTAACTCCTGCACTAAGGCTGCCTCACCCACTTCATCTTGTTCTTGGTCCCATTATTCCAGGTCTTCGGAGATTGCCCCCATTGTGAAGGGCTGCCTCACCAAGCAGTTCTTCCAAAGTGGTCCACCTTCAGCAACTGATAGATGTGGAAGGCGCCCAGCCAGGCATGCCCAACTGCTGCCAACTGCGAAGGGTCGTTCTAGACCCAGAGCTCCCTGCAAGGTTAGCCAGAGGGGGCTTTGGAGACTGAGTTGTAACTAAACATCTTCCTCTTCCCTCTCCCTTCCGGAGGTGTGTGTATCTCAAGAGAACCTCATAAAAAACATGTCTCACACTAAGTTCCACCTTTCAGGATGCCTGTCAGGGAATCCTACTGGTGACGAATACCAACTTATATCCATTTCAAGGTATTCAATGTGTGTTTGCCTGAATTTTTATTTTAGCATCACAATGACCAGTAAGAAAAGCACAGAATTTTTTGTGGTATTAAAATCAATTACACACCATGCAATATTCTATCAATGGATAAAGTGACAAGACTAGGCCCACATGAAACCAACACACTGTGTCGTAATACAACATCAGTCAAAGTTCTTCTTTTCCTCAGTGGCCAGAGTATTATATTTAACCTCAGGAGGATGAAGACTCATATATATTCCAGGGCATACGCCTGAAGAAGATAGAGGAAGATTTAATACATATTAAGGTTCTCATTTCAAATATTTAAAATACCAAGTAAAATTCACCACAAAAAACATGCTTCAGCTATTTAGAACGTGCATTGTTTTCATTTTATTCTCTCATGATAGCCTGTATAAATGAGGTCTTCATGATTTTTAGTAAATGTTAGTGACAATGTTCAGGTTTAAAATGTTTCATAACCTCAACATTTCTACTTATTCTGAAATAGAATACCATTAAAGACTATAATAAAATATATGGACACCAATATTAGCTCTGTATAAAAAAATGCCAGTACATTTCTTTGTCAGATATAATAAAAAATATTCTCACTTGAATCAGAAGATTGACTGCATGATTCAGTGTGGGGTCCCACAAACTCATGTGAGATTTTTAAAAATGCAAATCACCTATTTTAGAAATTGCTTCACTGAATAGAGCTTTCTCTTTAAAATGCTTTTTTGGGGGGTCTGGATCATTTTCTAAATTCTATTTCTGACTTCACTGTGGTATACTTTTTCTTTTTCTTGTTTGGTCCCAGTATTTCCAAGCCTATTGTGTTTTATGTTCAGGTCTCTTAGCACTCTGGTTTATATGAAATCGTGCTATTTATTTATTATAAGATCTCACATTTGTTTTATCCATTGCAAGCTAATGTTTGCATGAATTAGGCCCTAGAGATGCAATATCATCTTTTAAAAGCTGCCCCAAAGACAAAACACTGAGAATCAAAGGTAGAATAAGAACCAGGGTGCCTAGCCTGAGTTTCCAAGTTCATATTTTTGCATGTGAAGAGCTTAGGTCCATACTACACCCCCCACTCTTTTTGCTCAAAAATAATGGTTAGAGTATAAGACTGGGCAAACCAGACTGATGCCTGGGAAGAGATGGCTGTTCAAGATTGAGTCAGAGCCAAGGGAAAAAAATGGCAAACAATGCCATGAAGCTACTACTTTATCTTTACCTGCTCTTAACTTCTCATCTCTCAACATTTTCAAAACAATGCTCTTTGAAGACTACAACATTTTACCCGTTGATTTTTGAGCTATAAATGCCCCCTAAATATATTACCTTTCAGCAAAATGACACGAGATTGTAACATTGTCGAGGGTAGCTGAAAAGGAAATTTACTCTATTCAAGCATTGGGAAGAACTTGGTACTACTTGGTTTTGTCAGTTAAGATAGTTAGCAACTTGCAACCACCTGGTTTTCCTGGGAGCCTACCGTAAAGTCAAAACAAGCCATTTAAATGAGCACTTACAAAATATTTTTATGGGCCTGGCACAGTATTAAGTACAAAGATCATTCCTTGTACCATCCTTGAAGAACTCAGTATTAATTGAAGTCTTTCTAAAAAATGTAGGCATTTAATTGTTACTATGATAAGTAATTTCAAGTGCTAGGCAAAATGCTCACTTATTAAAGCATTAGAGCTGTGTATATAAACCACATTTCAGATTCTGTCTGTTTAGTTTATTATTGGAGGCCACACTGGAGTGTGTTCAGTTGAAACAAATTCTGTGGAAATATTCAAGGGAAAAAATTCACCTTTCCTCTGAAAACTCCAAGACTCTTCAGCTGGATGTTGAGGTAAAACCTTAAGGTCAACTGGTGTCAAGTGGTACAAAAACAATTTCCAGTGTCAGGGTATAAGTCCAGAGCCTCAGAATGCAAAGAACCACACCATATTACAAGATTGTATAGTACAACCTGAAAGGCAATTCTGGATATTCTCAGGCAGTCCCATCGATGCGTGGAAGTGCACATGACTGCAGAAGAAACGGTCTCAGAGACCAACCATCATTACCAGAATCACAATGTCATAAACATGCTCTATGCCACACGTTCAGGTGACAACTGGCATCTGCTTTGTTTCCAAGCCATTCTGAACGTTGTTCATGTTCAAAGGGACTCATTTGGTGCCTTTTCAGGAGTTGAATGAGTGGCTGACAAAGTAACGTCAGAGGATGTCCCTATGAAGCTGATGGAGGGATGACATGGTTGCTACCAAGTCCCAGACTGTCCACAGCAGAAGGCAGCCCGCGGCGTGTGTGCCCCTGCCCAGACACACTGCACGCGCCAGACAATGTTGAAACGATGTCCTATTGGCACAGGCTCTGTTTACCACATTGCCTTGGCTTCGTGAGTTGGGGCACATTCTATTTGGGTTGTGCAAGCCAAGGTCATTATTGCCTAAAGCAGGAGCCCACAAATTGCTGTTTCTTAGGTGACCTGCTGGTCTCTGCTCACAGCAAAGGCGGAGGGAGGGTGACCCCGGGTTTCTCTGGGACGTGGCAAAGCAAACTTACTCAGACTTTCTTGGTTGAATCCAGGAAAAAAAGTCAACTATGAAAATGAGTCACTATTGACCAAAAACCTTGCCTGCAACTCTCTTCAGAGGTTATGTGCTCTTCTAAAATTACATATTTGGATTGATACATTAATGTGGCTGTATTGTGGTTGCCTAGAGACAACTTGGAAGCCACTGGGTTGGAAGATGATGTTCTTCGTCAGTGATTATATCAACTTCAGCATCACGCTTCGCTCACACCGTTCACAGGCAGAACTATAGTCGTCCTTTCCCACCTTGGAAAGACAAGACATTTTATACATTGCCTTCCATGTCCCTACTCAGAGGTGAACTTCAGGGTATTTTGTTCGTTTGACAACATCTTCTTGTGCAGTGCAGTAGAGTTGCAAATCATTTCTATTCAATGTTATCACTATGAAGAGACTAAGGAGATGGAGGAGACGGGAAATAAAAATGAAACTATTGCAAGACGCACTTGGTGAATTATTTCTGTTTTTTTTTTATTCATTCATTCAGCAACTACTACATATAATTTGAAGGGTGAGATTTTAGGAAGGAAATGAAGGTAAATAAAGTGTGTGTTCTATTCTCGAAGAGATGCTGTAGATGACACGTCACATACAAAACAAAAACGATGGGAAGTTATGGACAAAGTGGGTGTGCGGTGGGAGGTGGAGCGCTTGCCTATGGCTGGATGGATCAGAGAGAACTTTGCAGAAGAATTTCTTTGGCCTGTTCCTCAAAAGAGCATAATTATGGATTGTCTGGAGATAAGAAGGAAGGCTTTTGTGTTGCATAAGGCAAGGTACAGAGTGGAGAATTGGCGAATCGGGAACTGAGTGATTATTTGGCTTAGGAAGGCTGACGTGTTTGTTATTAATGGATCACAGCAGGTATCTGAAGGTGACAGAGAGAACACGAAGAAAAATATTTCCATAGCTAAGTTAAGGACCTTGGCTAATGTGATGGCATGAGATATTAAAAGCAACACATATGGGTGAGGGAGGATGCCAGGGGACGGACAAGGGAAGATCTGTGGCAGAGAGAACTGGGGCGGCAGAGGTGGACATTCCCCGAGCAGCTCTGAGATTTCGAACCGGGGTAAGTGAAAGTAAAACATGGGAAATGAACTCACTTTTAGACTTATATTTTATATGGGAATGTGATCCCCCAGATATTCGCATCTGTGGGACATAAAATTGGGGTAAATAACAAAATTTGAGAGTTTTGCAAAGTGTAATTTGAAACTGTGAAGCCAGAAAGAATTGTTCTGGTCTTAAATTACTCTGTATCTGTAAAGTACCACAGCTGAACGTTTTTGCTCATTTATTTTTGGATCAAAACAGGCGAAGGTGATTTCTAATTCTGAGATGAAGTAAATGTACTTAATCTTATTCTTCCTGCTAAACATGCCTGGATATCATATCAAAGGCAAATGTAAGAAGACTCTGAAAGATAGAAAGAAAATGCCCACTGGCTATGCACCTTGTGATCCAAGAAACAACAAAAAGATGTGTTCTCTGGGTTTTCCTTACGCCTCACGTAGCCCAGACCTGCAGCTAAAAAGCCAGTGATCTAGAAACACCAGTAGGTACATTCACAGGAAACTCTGATCAAAGCCCACTCTCTCAGGCAAGGAGCTTGGAGGAAAGGGGTAGCCTAGCAAGAAACAACACTGTTGTTAGACAATAAGCACTCTACTCTAGCCAAAACCACAGAAAATACTGTGGCCCTAGCCCCAGCCCCGTCAGCAAAGGATGATTGAAATGCTAGACTTCCAACATCTCCTGGCAGTAAGGAGGTGGCATGACGCCCCTTTCTCTGCCAATGCAGTGTCAAAAATGTCATCTACCAGAGAAGGTATAAATAAGACCCAGATTCTAATGACATCATACACAAAATGTTTACGTTTCAATTTAATAAAATCACTACCCACTGAGAACCAAGAAGATTACAAGGTCAATGGAAACAAAAGAAAAGAATAGAGGGTGACCCTTAAGTGATAGAGATGATCTAATTAATTATCAGTCAAACATTTTAAAGCTGCCATCACCAAAACATTGCTTCAGTGAGCAATTATAAAAAGGCCTGAAACAAACGGGGGGGGGGGGGAATGAAATTCTCAGCAGAGACAGGAAAGATAACAACGAACCAAATGGAAACTTTAGAATGAATACTTCAATAATCAACATTTTATTGACCTGATTGCAGAATGGAGAAGGCAGAGGAAAGAATTAGTGGTAACTTTAAGGATGGCATTATAGAAATGACCCAATCTGAAAAAGAGAGATAAAATAGACTGAAAAAAAAATCAGTTTCAGGAACCTGTGGCACTATAACGAAAGATCTAACACTGTAACATTGGCATCCTGGAAGAAGAGAAGGAAGGTGAAGCTGAGACACTTCACCAAAGAAGACACACAGATGGCAAATGGGCCATTAAAAGATTTAACATCCTATGTCATTGAGGCTCTGCAAATGAAAGCAATAATCAAATGCACCATCTAAATGGCTAAAAAAGAAAAACTGACAACACCAAATGCTGCCAAGGATGTGGAGCAACAGGAATTCTCAGTCATTGCTGGTGAGAACATAAAATGGTACAGCCACTCTGGAAAGCAGTTTGGCAGTTTCTTCTAGAACTAAACAGGTAGCTACCAAAGGATTCGACAGTGGCGATCCTCAGCATTCAATCAGAAAATGGAAAACATTTTACATAAATACCATATTTTGCCATGTGTAATGCGCACTGACATTTTTGGCCCAAACGTTCAGGAAAAAAAACCTTTCCATTTTAATTTTTTTCAGCCAATTATTTTTTATTTATATTTAGAAACAAAACTAATTATCATATTTTAGGGTATTATTTTGCATGCAGATATCATTATTACTTTTCGGAGTTATGCTTTTGACACGTAAACATAAATGAAAGAATTTAAAACATTTATATAGACACAGAATTATAATATGCAAACTTATTTTTTCCTCAAAGATTTGGGTAAAAAAAGTGCGCATTATACACAGCAAAACATGGTGGAACTGTGTGACGTGTAGAGTTGCCTGATTCATAGTAGCCCAAAACTGGAAACCACCCAGGTGTCCGTCAACAGGTAAACGGTTAAACCAATCTGCGAATCTGTAACATGGACTGCTACCGACACAACAAGAAAGGAATAACTATGGATACATAAAACAATTTCAATGAATCTCCAAAGAATTACACTGGCTGAAAAAGAAATCCCAGAGCTTACATACTATACTTTTATAACATTTATATAACATGGTTGAAATAACAAAAACACAGAAATGAAGAACAGATCAGTGGTCGCCACAGGTTAAGCAAGGTGGGGGTGGGCAGGAGGCAAAAGGGTGTGGCTGTGACAGGGTGACACGAGGGGCCCTTGAGTTTAGGAAAATGTCCTCTATCTTGACTGTACCTGTATCAATATTCTCACTGTAATATCCTAGTATGGTTTTGTAAACTGTTGCCATCATGGGGAGCCAGGGCAAGGATCTCTCTGTATAACTTCTTATTAACTGTATGTGAATCTATATTGTAAAATAAAAATCTAATTAAAAGCATACAAACAAAAATTAAATCATGAAATAGGAAGGTTAAGATCTCATTTACAACAATCTGCCCAACATTGATCAGAGGGGATTCTTAGACTGCTGGTGAGTGTCTGAATTATGAGTCCCAAAAAATGCTGGGAAATCAATACTGTTATGAAAACCCTATGTTTCACTTTTTTTGTTCTGCTCTGTTATAGATTGTTGGGATTGTTAATAGAGGTTGAGAGTTACTATCTTATGCCTGCACCTTAAACCTGCAACCCTTAAAACTACACCAGCCTGGGAATGAATGTCTTATTCCTCCCTCGGGCCCTAAATCCCCCTGTTCTGTTCTCTGCTCACCAAGGTCCCTGTGTCCTAGGAGACCCACCTCAAGCTTTATGTCCTCAGCAAAGCCTTTGCAGTCTCTGATGCCCTCCACCTGCCTTCGCTGCTGTCCTCAGCAGCAGCGATCTTCAACCGTGTTCAGCTCATGGCACACACAAAGTAATTACTAAAATTCTGTGGCACACCAAAAACATGGTTTTTGCTGACCTGACAGATAAAAGATATAATTTTGATTGATTTACAAATAATGATAGTAATTACCTACTATTTTGTTCCAAAGTGACTTTCCAAAATATCAGGTGCCTATACTTGTATACAAGGATTTCTGGTACCGAGAATTAGCCAATCAGATGCAACCTTATTATGTCACATGACCAGTAAGCGGCAACTCTATGCTACGACCTGTGTATTTATGGTTCAAGACAGGGCATTCACACCGGACAGCTGTTGTTGTGCTGGCTGTTGTCATTTTTTTATTTGACAATCTCAGGGAAAAGCGATCAGTGCCCCTGGCTAAATATAGTTGTTTTTAAAGATTCTTGCAGCACATCAGCAGAAAATCTCTGTTCAGTAGCCATTCTTGTTCATTATTTTAGCAAATATTATATCTTAAAATGTATTGGTCATTCATATATAAAGTCTGTCTCCGCAATGAACTTCTTCAAAAGCAGAAGCTATGCCTTACTTTTTAAATATGTCTGATTGTCTGGCACCGTGCTTGAAATACAGTCAAAATGCAACAAATATTTGTTGTTGATGGATGGATTCTGTCTCTCGACAGTTGACTATCTTAAATGGGTAAATACTCATCTGGCAGGCTGCTTAGAAAAAGCGTGAGGTCGAGTTTAAAAACCCAGGATACATGCATGATTGGACAGATCCAACACAGACTGTTTCAGTTTGAAAAAATAGAAAAAATAGAAACGTGGACTGAGGTGTCCCCTTTGAAAAGATACCTGATATTCCTTTTCTTGTTCCCTCCTGAATATTATGAATCCATGTAATATCCTTATAACATTTAAATTGGCATCTATACAATGCCAAAATATGCGATAAAAAGGGGGAAGTATAATAAAACATCTTGATGACTTACAACAGATCCTATTCTCGTATTTGGCAGCGGCCTAATGACCAGCCGAAGTTTTCACTTTTCCTCTAGCTGTTTTGGTGCTGCTGCAGCCCCAGTCCAAGAGCTGGAGCAGCAGGAAAATTGCCGCAGCGATGCTGAGTTTTACTGGCGGAGCAACGAGGGGAAACTCGCGTATCGCTTGCCAGAAAAATAACTGGCTTTAGCTGGTGCTATTAGTCTCACGCTTTTTAGGAGCACTTAATTTAAAACAAAATTGTGGGCTTCACTCCCACCCTAATGTTTTGAGACTGCTGTAATAAGCAAATGTTCAAAGTGTTCTTTATCCAACCAAGTGGGTGAGTTTCTTGTTCAAGCTCCATGGACAACAAAAAGATTTTCATTTGGTGAGCGGTGATCCCTGAGTGAGCACAAGCAAATACATCAAGATGCATTCAGGCTTACAGCACCGAAATCTCTGGGCAGGACGGCTGAACCTGACAAAATAATCACTATGGAAAAACAACTTACAAATCACACTAGCCACCGAAATAGAAGCTTGGTTTCCTAGCTGGCTTGTAATGGAAGCCGTGAAACAATATGAGGGATTGTTAATAGAGGTTTAGAGTTACTATCTTATGCCTGCACCTTAAACGTTAATTCTGGCCCATTGCTATAGAGCATGTACCACATCAACACTTGAAGGATGGCGGGATTAATCCCTTCCATACTCTGAGTATCTTAAAGGCTGCATTATATTACAGTACGTATAAACCTTTGACTCTTCGGTAATGATGTTCTGGCTTTGGTCTCTGTTTCAACTCCATCGGAGATGTGGTTTACTTGGATAAGAGTATACTAAGAAAACCTAGAAGAGAAAATCCCTCTTAAAAGGGGTGAAATAATACAAGTTTTTTTTTTTCCAGTGCCATACCATGGTTTCCTTCATCTATGTAAAACCCAAGTTTTTCATAGAAACAGTACTAGATAATGTATAATATTCCTACCTCTACTACTATTATTTTCCCAGTAAGACAGCCTCTATAATATTAAAATACCATACTTACTGCTTCGTTCTTTCATTTATGGTACCTGGAACCCACTCAAGTACTACTGTTTCCAGATCTCCATAGGGTTGCCGATGAAGGAAATTAATATATATAAAATAATAATCATTATCCTCTCTTGAAGGCCAACTATTTTCCAAACACTCTACTGCATACCCTGGAATATTATATCTTACCCTTATGAAAATCTTGTAATATGTATGTTATTTTAGCCATTTTGCAAATGAGGAAAGTGAGTTTTAGCACCTTGCTTCACCTTGCTGACCCCCACTAGGAAGGGGTGGGCAGAGCAGAGCCACACGTGACCGCTGCCTAAACCCTTCCACTCTGCAGGCCACCCACTCCGCGAGTGGGAACCACATTCAGAGAACATGGCTAATGTGTGCAGAGAATAATATCTTGTCCTCCAAGATGTAATTTAGAGGCAAGTCCCCTTCTAGCCTTTCTTCTTCTTTTTAATTGTAATAAGAACTTTTACCATAAGATCTGCCCCTTTAACACATTTTTAAGTGCACAACTGAGCATTGTTCAGCACGGGCATGCTGTCATAGAACAGATCTCTAGGACTTACTCATCTCACACACCTGACACTTTATACCTGTTGAACAGCGACTCTCCGTTTCCCCCTCCCCCCAGCCCCTGGCAACCCCCATTTTAGTCTCTGTTTCTATGATTAGTTTAGATACCTCGCATAAGTGAAATTATACAAGATTCGTCCCTCTGAGTCTGGCTCGTGTCACTTAGTGCAATGTCCTGCAGGTTCATCTTAACAAGACCATAGATGCCCAAAGTTAATGAGAGTATCAAGTGACAGAACCACGCTAAATGAACAATCCTTCCAAATACACTCTGTGTCAAGGAAACATAAGCGAAGCCAAACCAAGAGATGAATTTTCTGATGGATCTTGTCAACCTAGGGAACCACGTTGGAATAAAGGGCTCATACGAGGCCTTTTATGGTGCTCGTCTTTTCTGTGAAGTCTGTGGCTCTTGTTTTAGCATATACTGTAATTTGGTTTAAAAAATGCATAGTTGAGGTTTACATAATTGAGTGAAAGCTATTGACTCAAATGGTTGGAATGTCTCAGGAACCATTAGTAAAATCTTACTTATTTTCATTTCCCACTCTGCAGATAGACAGTGTACACTTATAGGATGGGAGTGAGTCAGCTTTTTCCAGCCTGTACGGTCCCTTCATTTTAACAAGGTCAGCCTAATAAATAACATTCCTAGAAGTGAAACAAAGTTGCATACAATTATTGATAGTGATAAATGTTTCTGATAGTCACCGTATCGTTTAGATAAAAAAATAATTTGAAAAACAAAGATGTAATATTTTCTTTTCTTTTTTTTTAAAGTAGAGTTTTTAAAATATATATATTTTATTTATCTTTAGAGGGGAAGGGAAGGAGAGAGGGAGAGAAACATCAATGTATGGTTGCCTCTCATGCGTCCCCTGCTGGGAACTGGCCTGCAACCCAGGCATGTGCCCTGACTGGGAATCGAACTGCGGTTGTTTGGTTCGCAGGCCTGCACTCAATCCACTGAGCTACACCAGCCAGGGAAAAGATGTAATATTTTCTAAGTCAGAAAAACAAACATGGAAACACAGCTCTTGTTTTCTGAAGAGAGAGTAAGATAACTAGTATCAGAATGTAGATACTCTTTTCTCTGAACTACAGATTTGGGAAAATCTTTCCGTGAAAAATTTCTATCTTTTATTTTAATGAAGTAGTGAAGACATATTTGGTACATATTCAACATAAAAATTCTAATGTCACAGATGACAGCTGTTAGAAACTTCAAGACTCGCCATCCTCATAGGTGGAAAGGTGGTAGGCTAATCAGAGATGCTCTGTGTACTCCATCTGGTTCATTTTCTATCTCTGCCAACTATAACCTTGTGAATAACTTTGGTAAGATTCTTCACGTTTCTACGCCTTCATTTTCGCATCTGTCAAATGCTGATAGTAATGATCCTCTCGTAGGGCTGTTGCAAAGATTAAATGAATTCATATAGGTACCAAGAACAGAACTGGAGCATATTAAGTAACTTATTAAAGCTATGATATGAAGAACTTAAATACGCTTTGTAATATGTACATGGTTCATTTCAAAATAAAAAGTATCAATGGAGAATATTTAATACTATGCTTTTTTTTAAAGTTCAGTTTTAAGCCCATGGGATAAATAAACTGTAAGTCAGGATAAGGGAGTAATGGAAAAAAAGGGAAGGGGTGATGTGGGGGAACTCGAGTAGCTTAGACAAGTTACATGCCATAGCAAATATCCTGAAGTGAGAGCAGTGTCTGTGACAAAGAGCATCCTTCACTGTTTTTTATTAAATTAAAGCCTGCTGCATTCAGCCAATCTAAGCTATACCAGACCTCTACTTACTAATAATGTTCCATCTCTGTTTTAAAATAAAATCAGCTGCAAAACATATAGAGAATTTACAAGCCTCAAAGACTGTGTTTGTCCTGGGGTCTCCCGGCACAGATGATCCAAATGGAGGACCCTGTTGGTACAACGTCATTAATCAGACAGCCGTGGCCAAGGAGGTGGGTGGCTGCTGATAGTTTTGGCCCATTGGAAATGGCTTTGGATGACTGCCAGGTTGTGTGTGAAATTTTGAAATGTTTGAAACAATACAGTCTTTACAATGTTATAAAATACTAGGGTGGTTAGAACGGCTGCAGACTGGCTCATGGCCAATAAAACCTCAGGATTCCAGTCAGCTGTAACCTGAAGTTTAATGTCGTCTGAGGTGGTCAAGGCCATCTCTCCCCAATGTCCTGTGGGTCAGCTGAGTCCTTATAAAGCTGCCTTACTGAGCTTCTGCTCTCCAGTCACCCCTGTTCAAACATACTTCAGGCAATTTGCTTCTTGCAACCCACTCCTCATCCCCCCAAAAATCATGTGGAGAGTTAACCTTAAAAGTCATTAGGAAAGCTATTTTAAAAATTGAACTTGCTTTTGTTTCTCCCTATTTTAACACTTTAATGCTTGCTATTGACCTGTTGCTAAACTTGAAAAATAGAGGAAGAAATCACCCCTAATTCCCTACCCTAAGGCAACCAGCTATATTAATGGTGAATTTCACTTTGGTTCTTCCTTCATTGTATATTTTTACATATTTGCGATCATATTAAATATACAACTTCTAACCATTTTCTCCCAAACTTTGTATCAAAATTCTATAGTGTGCATGAATACAAATGATTTCCCCAGCATAATGTTGATGGCAGATGCTATTTCATTTTGCATTTACTTGTGTTCATATTATTGTATGTTTATCATTTTTTTCACTGAGAGGGCAAATGGTATTACTATTTGCATGAAGCTTCTCTGCATTTGTTGTTATTACCAAGGATAAATTTCCAGAAGTAAATTAAAGGGCCAAGGGAGACAGACGCTTTTAGAGTTTTGACAAAATTTCAGAAAAGTTTTCAAAAGGGTTTTTCCTCCTGATTGACAGCCCACCAGTCAACCATGAGAGGCTTCATTTCGTTCCCTCCTCATTAGCAACAGTTGGTAGCAAGTGTTCTTCCAGAGAAAGCAAGTAGGTTACTATTTCAAATGGGAAGCGGTCCTGTTCCAGAAATGTACAGATGGGTTTGGGTGGGGGATGTGCTCTGTAGTGATCCTTAGAAAGGGCCAGGGAGCTACTTCTTGGAGATTAGTTTTCAGTTTGTTCTTCAAGCAAGAAGAAATTCTTCTAAACAAAGCAAATTTAATTCTGGGGTGTCACCATAGTTATGAAATATTGAGGACAGATAGAACATAAGACAGAATGCTTCTGAGACAGAAAAAATGAACTACAGATATGCCTAAGTATCCCTCCCAGATAATGAGGTAAGCAGCCAGCTTTGGGAAACTGTTGATAAATGCCCAGCACCCAAAAAGCAGAATTTGAGAAAGTGTGCAAGCAAAAAACGAAGAATAGTCTGTGATTGTAACAGAGGCCCTGAGACAAGAAGAGGATGCTCCACGGTAACAGGAAAGGAGAAGGGCAGGACGGGACATGAGAAAAAGGGACCCAGAGGAAACACCCAGACCGGCTCTCAGGCAGTTTAAGTAGCATAGCCAGCTTCATAGAGGGAACCAATAAGAACGTCAATCTAAACTGAACAGTAAGTACAACTTACCTAGCTGCCATCCTAGAGTGATTTTTGGTCAAGTCCCCAGTTAATAAATGCCTGTATATATCTGGGTTAGTGGGAATGCATCTTACAAACACAGGTTAGATTTTGCTACTTAAAAGAAGTAAAACTGATAAACTCCTCCCCTTAAGAAACATTGACTTACTGTGGCCAGATGCACTACAAAGGAGGTGGGCTGCCTCGGCTGTGGCATTCCAGTTTTTGTGATTATCAGAGACTCCAGCTCCAGGAGGGAATTCTTCGTGCCTACTCTTACTCTTTGCTTTTCCTCTGAAGGGTATGGCATAGAGTCTTCAGTAAGAACTAGCCACCTCAACTTCTGAGCCGATGTGCCCTTAAGAAATGCTCATGGGAGCCGCCATGTATTTGAATGTTCGTGTTTCATCCGGGTTCGGAAGCCCTAGGGGTCTACTCGGATCATGCCCAGTATTACCTTTCTTCCTCCTCGAGCCTTGGTGACATGTTTCATGTTTCCCCTCTCGGGCTGCCATGATGCTACTACCATTATTTCTGAGTTGTTTTGGTTTGTTTTTTTGGTCTCTTGTTGACAAAAATGAAGTACCACAGCTCCCACCCACAATTCCTTCATTTTAAGGAAAACATTGTCTACAAGGAAAAGCTAAACTATATCAGATATTCTGGGTTCAGCAAAACCCAGCAGTGGGCCACTGGAAAGTTTCCAGCTGTAACATGGTGTGTCTTCACGTCGGTTCCGATGTCTGTTAATTCCCTGAGTGCTGACCTCTCTGCTTTTCAGTCAGCTCCTCTCTGCAGCAGAGATGAAAAAGCTCCCCACCCCATGGAATTTGGGAGAATTAAACAAGCGGGTGGTTGGAGTGTGTAGATCAGTGCTGGCACAGAGATGCACACATCAGACGTGAGCGATTACGTTAATTGTTATAAATCCTCACGTTGCCTCTCCCATTGACCATGTGTTCTCTCTTTGCTCTGAATCTCCTGCAAACGTTCTTCATTAGATTATGGGTTTCTAGACAGTTCTGTGTAACTTCTTGCCCAGAAATGCATTTTCCCTTTCTTCTCTAGTGGATTGTTATAAGTTGGACTATGTATACCATTCTATTGTAAACAAAAATCCTAACCCACTAAGTCTCTCGACATTGATGAGGCTATATAGATATAATTTCACGAGCTAAAATATCAAGTTTACTTTATTACCTAAATGCACCCATAAAAATAAGAGGAACCTAGCATAAAATCAGTAACTAATGAAATCAATACTTAATTCATTAAGTATTCCTTAATGAGTCTTCAAATTCTTGTTTTAGTTGAGCTTTAAATTATATTTTAATGTGCCTTTAAATTTAGGACACGCTAATAGGCAGTATTATGCCTATTACTGTGCAGGCTAACGTGAATTACTGTTTCCACGTCTTGTCCCTTGTTTGTTTGTATCCATCTATATCACAGATTATATAAGAAATTGCTCCGAGAAGTAAAAGTGCTTCCTTTAATTCAAATTCACTACCATTCCAGCATTTTAATGACTGCTCATGTTTTGAATTTCTTTAAAAACAATTCTACCATAATTAAGCAAAACAGTTGATTGATGACATTGCAAAGCAGCTATGTCAAAAATAAACAGGGCTTTGGGCTCAATAAGCTTTCCTTTCTCCAAACTCTGCTGTGTACATAAACACACCCCGTGTCCCCATGTCCTCCCCCTACTTGACACACATACAGCTATTCCCAATTAGGTGTTTCCCGATTTGCCTTTTTTTTCTCATTCAAAGCCTCCCCAGAGCTTAACCATCCTCACTTGCTGCGCTATCTGCAAGTCGTCTGTACTGCCGAGCCTGGACTCCTGAAGATTCTCCGTTTACAGCAGGCTGACTCAGTAAGTGCACTTTGGAAACTCTGGTGAACAGCTCAGCCCAGTGCTGTCTTGATGCTTGGCCAACAGGCTCAAACAACAGACATAAAAGCTAAATCTGTACTTCCATTCAGCTATGAGGTTGCCAAGTTAGTTTTCCTGATACTGTACCTACAGTATATCCATCTCCCGATGTCTCAGACTCACTTCATTAACTTTGTGACATCAGCCTCTGATGTTATGAACTCAATTTTGCTAATATAAATGATACAGTACCATATAGAAATTTAAGAGGTTGTAACATTAGAAGTCTCTTCATGATTCCCAGAACCAATTCTTGCTGGGAAACAGTTCCTTATGTACGATCTTAAAGCTTTTCGCCCTCCCCGCAGCCCTCTGCTTCTGATTCCCATCCATGTTGCAAATAGCTTTTAATGATAGAACGGGGAAATATATTGTGGTTTCACACTTTCGGGGATTTTATGGTCACTTACTCCTAACTAGGAGATAGAGACACAGAGCAGAGAAGTGTTTTCTTAAAACATTAACCAGTTTAGTATCTCGTGCTCTTTGTTATAAGGGCATATGTATCTAAGAAATAACACTATTCGAAGATCAACTCATAGACTAATATTTTCTTAGTGGCAAGCCTCTCTATCTGTAAAGCTTACCAGGAGGTGGATTTACAAGCTTAGTCACTAAGTTGGTGTGATGGAATAATCTGGAAACTCCAGTCTGCCGCCATGAATCTATGTTACGTACCACGGAGAATATGGACTCCGGACACATTACTGTTCCCACAGAGGCAGTGGATATTTGTCCAGCACCATTATGGTCACAAAATGCACCTTATGTCAAGAAGCCAAATGGGAGGAGCCCTTCTCATATGATTTGAAGACTCTTTTCTCACGTGGCCTCTTCTCTGTTTGAGGTTAGCAGCTGGCGGTCATAGCATTGTATGTTAGTACACACATCCCGAAAAGAGTGTGGGCCTTGTGAGTTAAGACATCAGTCCACCTGGACGCCATGCCTGACTTTACTATTAATGGATGAGCTTGAACAAGGTATTTAACAGCTCAGGGCTCTGATGGAGATTAAATGGTATGGTGCAGGAAAGGCAACCACAACAGCTCCCAGTGTCTAGTAAATGTAGATGGATGGATGGATGAAAAGACGAACAAATAGATAGACAGACGTAGATATAAAGTTCATATTAAGATATCCTTACAGATTAATATTCCCTGAATCAAAGCAATGAAGATACAGATAGCCTTGAACATCTCTAATGCTAATACTGATCCTAACAAATTGATTTCTCCCATAGCCACCTTCAAAATCCAAAGCGTACTCATCCTTTAGACGTGGGTGTGATATGGTCTTTGTTGTCACGTCGAGTATCAGCACGGGGAGAACGTAGAGAAGCGGATGTCAGTGACCACTGTCAATCACGGCCCAGGTCTTCAGATGGCCCACGTGCTTTCAGTAATGTCACAAACATTGCACTTTTAATATGAGTTCCTTTTTAAAAATCTGCCTTTACTATCTCACCGGGGCTTTTATGTCCAAGTCCTAGGTCAGATGCCCCTCTTCCATGAAAGGCCAAGTGCTCTGGGCTGCCCATTGTGCTTGTATTTAAAGGGCATAATGGAATCCTTCCAACACGATTTATTGTTTTTGTATTTCTATGCTGTCCATGGCCCCTGGAGAGTAAGCAACTTGGAAGTAGGGTCTATCTTTACACCCCCACCAGAGCCTATCACAGAGCCCCTGGGGAAAAGTTTCCGAAGGCATATGTTGAATTGAATTACACAATAAAAGTGAAAGTAGTATGCTATAACTACACAGAATGGTGGCTGGGATGGAAACCTAGATTGTAGGGTTGGTATTTTGGTGGAGCAAGTATTTCTTTTTCACTGAGGATGCCAGATTCCCACATTTGAATCCAAACATTTGGCCCTCATTATTGATTTATCCCAGGTATTTCCTATGCTATTTTTATTTTATGCTGAGATTCAAATAGTGTCAAAGGACTAGAATCATGTTTACCCAAAAGGTAGTTAATTGAACATTTTAACTTTAAAACTATCATAGGGAAAAGGATATATTCTCTTTTATCTTGGAAATCGCAACTATGATATGATCTTTTTTGTACTATTGCAAATAATTTCAGGGAAAACTGATAATAACCAGGGACATTGGGTTCCTGAGAGCTAAGGCTTGAAACAGGCAGACTGGATTTCCTCACACCTCCGCAGGATTAACGGGACACACCTCAGAAATGCATGCAGCTTAATCTTGTCTCAGGCAGATTTCACATTGCTCCCCAAGATCTCTGGGCAGCATTTATTCCTCGTGCAGCGAAGTGGGGGAATTAGAAGAAGGGAAAGGTATCAGTGGCAGGTATTCCGCTCCTGGCAGGCCTTTAATTCTATTTCCTGTTTGCCATATCATTTTATTTCCATTTTCCTTAAATGTAATATAGGAACTTTCCATAATAAACGGTTCTCTAATTTGCCACTTCTTTGATTGGCATTTTTTTTTTCAAGGAGCCTATCAGCCATACCTTCGCAAGTTGCAAAAATAAACGAAAAAACTACACCACATGCCACCGTTGGGCAGAATTTTCTGAATTTGTCTTGAAGCCAAGAGGATTTATTTGGCTGTCTGGGGAGTACTGAGGCAGATCTCTTATTCTCAAACAGATACCAACGCTGCTTGAACAAATGGTTCGTGTTAGCTGGAGAAAGACACTGAATCTAAACCATGTGCCTCTAGACCTTGCGGTTTCCAGTGGAACCACAAGCAGAGAGAAGAGCTGTCAGTCTGGAGTCTTGATTTCAGCTATGCTCGTGGGGAAGAGAAAACCTGTCAGTGGCACCCACAGTGTTGTCTTAATAGGAGGCCCTGTGAACCCCAGTGGCATAGGAGAGTGGGGAGTTGTGTGAAGAATGAGACGGGACCCAAGGCAGCATCCAGAGGGACATCATGAAGACACACGACTTTCCTTTATGGGCAATGCTCATGGTCGACGTAGCGAAGTGAAGACTTTCTGAGGAACAGATACAGCCCAGGAGGCAAAGGAACAGAGAAAGCAGGTGTCTTCTTATAGCTACCATAAAGCTAAAAGAAGTCCTAGAAGAATGAGAGACCCAAGTTGGTTAAAGTTACTAGACAGGAAAAACAAAAAAGATAGATTTCTAAGTGGTACCACAGGTCAAACTCCAAAAGCAATGTGGGGATGTTCTGAAGGAACATTCAGATGTGTGATGTGTCTTACATCACGAAGGCAAGAGAATCACTTAACCATATGTAAATGTGACTTTCTTGGTAACTACAGGTATACCCTGACCTAGTCATTTAGATTATGGGATAAGCCTTATTATGCAATAAGTGTTATCTAGCAGCTGGAAGGGATAATAAAACCCTTTCACACTTCTTCTCCCCTGTCTGCTGTTAAAGAGCCTCTTTATCACAGAGGGGGTTATTTTAAGCAGCCAGCATATCCACCAGTTATGTTATTAATCTGAACTGAATTATTATATCAGACTTTAAACAAGTAAGCAATTTTCAGGTAAACTTGGATGTCTTCCATAGCTATCTGACTGCCAGGCCATGCAAGTGTCCTGATCGATATAACCACCTACACAGGTAGATTACCTTCCATTTTGTGCACTGTAAGAGTTAGAATAATTTCCGGTCATTTTAATTAACTGTAGGGCAGAATCAGACAAGTCATCATTCTCAAGTACATTTCAAAGCACAAATCTGGTCAAACAAACCCACAAAAACGATACACATTGGAGGCCCCCAAAGAATCATTTACAACAGTCCACACAGATCCATAAGCTCGACACTAAATTTGAGCCCACGTGTCAGTCAGTATTAATTAACCACCTACTATGTGTCAAACACATGTGGAATTTGTCAGTCTATATCTTAATGCTACAGGATGTTCTCGGGACTGTTAACTCATTCCAAGACCCACGTGGACTGTGTCTGGTCACGTTTAAATTCTGGAAATATCTATGTTACATTGCTGAGCGTTGCATAAGGCAAAACACCCCCAAACACCATCATACATTATCCCTACTTAATTAACCAAATTGCAAACATTTTCCATGTGTCGGCTGTGCTCATGGTCAATTTAAATTGAAAGCTGCTACTATAATATTTAATTTTCTTGAGTATTAAGGTACGTTTTTCTTCTATTTTAACATTTCTGGAATTAAGATGTGACCTATAATTGAGTATACATTGGCTTTGGGCTTATTCACTCTCTCATTAGTCTCCCCAATCCTAAAAAGATTGTCATTAAATCTGATTTCCATCTTAAAACAGAAGTTTGTTTGGAATAGAGGGACATAGGATTTTTCTAACGAGTTCCATAACTCTCTACATACACCACCCATGTAAAGTAGAGGGAGGGAAAGGAAGGATGAAGATCATCAATGTTACAGTTCTGCAGACAGACACAGCCCGAGTCTTACCACAGAACATCATAGTCCATATTATCAGTTTCCAGCAGATGGCATCTCACCCTTTTAAGTTAGTCATCCAGGAGCTCGCAGGGAAGACGTGTCCCCTGCCTGGATAACACATGGAACTCAACACTGTGCCTGTGTTTCACGAGAGGGTATTTGCCAGCACAGTAACCTAGGTTGGGAATTTTCTGCAACTGGCCTCAGCATGTGGTCACTAAGATTGCCCACAAGCATTTGGTATTTTCAGCAGGACCAAAGTCTAGTGCACATTCTAATGACAGTTCTGCCTGTTTTAGAACCGTCTGCACAACTTAATTGTAGAGTAAGGTGGGAATTATGAGTCTTAAACAAGACCTGTAGGTGGGGATAACATGTGTATTAAAATAACCAAAACCATTGGCTCTGTTTTGCTATAGATAAGCCTCACACGGCTATGATTCATAGCCCTGCAAAGCTTTCTTTGTGGAAGAAGTCTTGCAGTACTTAACTGGGCCTTCTGCTCCGATACTTAACTTCTTCCTGTGTTAAAAATGCTATTACAACAATACTTGTGTTCAGTACTTTCATGAATAAATGTCATAGTAACATACGATTTTTTTTAATGTTAGGTGCCTCTTCTTCTCTGTCACTTGAAAAAGAAAGAGAAACCTCCTGTGGCCCTAGCCGAGCATATCGTGTATTTTTTCTGTATCTCTAGAATCCCCCCTGCCTGCTTCTTAGTCAGATTACCCAACATGACTTTTTCTCAACAGTCTGTCCTCAAATTCCAACTAAAGATGTTAATGAGCACGAGGATCCAGAATAATAAACAAAACCTCAGTTGGTTTAATCACCAACGCTGTTAGCCAGCAGCAGAGATCAAGCACTTTGAGTTTTGCTGGGTCTTCAGATTAATGGGAGCTCTTGAAGGCTCTCAGGCTCCCACTGGGGAAGTAAAATCATACTTTAAGATAACACAATGATAAAAATTCAAGTTTTATGACGTTATAAAAGGTGGTCCACAATATTGCTAACCAAACGTCCCTAAGAATAGAAACAAAACAGTCCTCATGAGAGACTACAAAGGCCAGGACTGATGAGAGGAAAGCGTGATCCTGACGTGACAACGGAGAGGAAAATCCAAGTACATTGTTGCTTTGGAAGGAGACAATCACAGAATTCATCAACTGAATAAATTCGGGGATCAAATTAAAAGTCATAGATAAGTCTATGTTGGCAGAATGCTGGAATTACGAATCTACAGTGGAGCACCAATTTTAGAGGAAGGATAAAGATACCGATTTAGGGTTAGCTTGGGCTGAAGGAAGGACTTGCCAATAGGGATATCTAGAGGGAAACTGAAATGTGGATCTGGAATTCAAGACAAGTTGTAGTTACAGTGTGTGATTCAGGAGCTGTCCATGCAGGATAATGGTTGAAAACTCAGGATGGATCAAATCTCTGAGATAGATAGATAGATAGATAGATAGATAGATAGATAGATAGATATGAAGAGTTATAAGGACCAACCACATAAGTAAATGAAATTTGGGCTAGACGGTTCTATAATGTATATGCCTTAAACTTCTGTAAAGTGAGGCCAACTCTACTATGATTGTGTTTAATAATGAGCTAAGAGGAAATTTTTCCAGCACTGTACCCATGATACACGAGTCTGTATGACTTAGGATCCCACGTGCTTCCCCAGTGCTCCTTAAAAACTAAAGGCGAACCTAATTGCAATGTATGTATTTGGATAGGCTAGTAATCATTCTCCCCAAATATATGACCCCCTCTCTTCCTTCTGAATCAATAGCCAAATATTTTCAGAGAAAAAGAAAGATTATTTTATTTTTTTACCTTAAAGGGCCACTTGTGTAACTCTGTCTAACTTAATGACCACTATCTAATTGTCTCTAGACTGTTCTAGCAAAACCAAAGATTGAGAATACTGAGCAAATTATGTCTTCCTATGTAGCATGATCTTTCCTTCAGTTATCAGCTAGTTGAAATCTACAACCCAAATGAGTTAAAGGGGTCATATCTGTTTTGTTAAGCAATAATCGTTAGGATCATCTGGGGACAGAGGCAGGAAATGACTATCCACAGGACAAAAAGCCTCAATGCAGTGTTCATCCCAGACGGAGCCTAAAGGTGACCACTCATTCCATCAGGTCCCCTCTCCCTCATGTCACAGCATCAAAAACCTGTCCCCACGACTGAAATTCACACCCCACCCAGAATAAGTGCAACAATTCTACGTGAAGTTTAATTGGGTGGGCAGAGGACATGGGGAGAGGTGGAGTTGAACTTTTTTCTTGGATAAAATCAAACTACAAGGATTACATATTGTGAACTGCTAATGGGATAATTTCCAGCAACTACCCATGTTGTGAAGGTTTGAGGCGGGAGGCAGAGTGAAGGCAACCTTTCCTGGTTTCACCAGCCTAGGCTGGGTACAAGGGAGCACGGGGCATTGTTGTGGCAGAGAATAGTAGAAAGAGAAGGAAACCGGGCATTTCAAAATTGTAATTTCGACAATAGTTTTGGGAAGAGCACAACACTCAAAGAATTTAAAGTAATCTGTCAGCCTGTATTCCACATAGCACTTCTTTCCTGGATTATTTTATGATCCACACAGATTAGATTTTTTTTTTAAAAAAAGGCTGTCATATATAGCATATGTTAAATGTTTACCCTTTTAAAAACTGTGACGCTGTTCTTATTTTACATTATGCACATGCTGTCATAATTGATGTAAAATTGACAAAGGCTAAGAGGGTTTTTGAGAAATGCATTGGAAACCATGGCAACATAAACTCCCATGGTGCCAGAACTGTAGGAGGGCTGCTTCTACGACCTTACTGCTAACTTTGTATTTCCTCTATTTGTACATCTCTGGGGGGAGAAATACGCTTTCTTTTCCACAGAAGAAAGACACACTGGTGTGTTAATATGTTACATACAGGAGGTTAATGGCTGCACTGTACTTTCCACACACATTAATGGGTGGCTCCCTTCTCTGAGCAAAGGAGACTATGGACAGAGATTTCTTCCTCTATGGTCAAACATCCCCTACCTGAGGCACCAGGATCTTGTTCAGTGCACGAGTCCAGAAACAGCAAATTCAATCTAGCTGTGGCAGGCCCAGGGTGAATTGCAGTGCCAGCTCCAGACCGGGATTCCAAACCACGGGCCTCTGGGAATAAAGCCTGAACTTGGAGAAATGACAGGAACCTCAAGCCAAGAAATCTCACCCAGTTTTGTGAAAAGCTTCAGTGCACAGTGAACGCAGATAACCATTAACATCACTCCCCTTTTGTGTTTTAAACCTCTTCACCTGCAAGTTTAATGCAAGGTGCCTGCCATAACCAAGTTACATTGGTCGTCAACCGGATTGCCAAATACAGAAGCAATACTTTGAGCTCTAGCATGCTGAGATAGTTTTCTTTCATTTATCTACTTGTTGATTACTAGTTTCATTAATCAGCTATAGCTATGAAGACAAAGTAAAATGGATATTAGAGATAGATGTACAAATTATCTATCTACTTATATCTATATCTATCTATCTACCCACCTATCCATCCATCCATCCATCCATCCATCCATCCATCCATCCATCCATCCATCCATTTCTTCAGGTCATCACCAAACCATTATCTTGACTCTCCAGAAATCTTCCCAAAGTATTAGTGACAGGCACAGTCAGAAGGTAAACTACCCCTCAGCTTGACAACCTTGGAGTCCATTCCTCATTCTCTCACATCCCTCCAGTCCTGTGTCAGGCAAGTCACTCTAGCCTCTCAGTTTATTCATGACTAAAATTTATGAGCATAGTGCAGAAATTCAGGAAAATTATGCAGTATGATAAAGTCCATTGGTGCCTTAAAGAACACTTTTTTGGAAGCTTATTAAGACTTAAAATTCTAATATTTCTAATGCAATGTTTACTTTGCTTTTAAAAAAATTTTCAGTTGCCTTAGCCATGAGAGTGATTTGTTTGTTTGTGTGGGTACCATATAAGTGGGCTCCATCTTTTAAAAATAGACATAGCTTGAAATTCCTGAGTTGTTGAGGAGAAAACACAATTTCAGTCTGGAGAGGTGCATTTGAATGAGGATGGTGGCAGAGATGATACTGATGTTGATGATTATACTTATTTGCTGAGTCCTTAGTCTGTGCCAAGAATTATGTTGAGCTTTACAGTTTATTATTTTAATTAATTGAACATTCTTAAAGTTGATCTTCTACACTCTTTTCTTTCCTCTATTAATTGCCAACACTCAGATTCTGAAGACAATATGGGGTATCATATCACCTCATCATCTGTTCTCTCTCTCACGCCTTAATGAACAGCTTACATTTATTCAATTGGTGGACACAAGTTACAACTAGTGGCACAGCTAATTAATTTGCACAATCATTAGACCCACGGGAAGAATGAACAAAGTTAAAATGGTAAATATTTCAGCCCTTCATAAGCAAGATAATGAATTATCCACTTCTGTCTTCATTAGCTACCATATGGAAACTTGCCAGACAGTGATAAGCTTCGTAAATAACCTTTTATTTTGGCATTTAATATTCTTGGCTCCATGTTAGAGAAAATAATGTTGCCTGAAGTTAAGAGGTGGAGTATACCTTCACCGAATAATTTCTAATTTAATTTCACAGAGTTGTTGCTATCTCCCTATTCCATTCAGGCACTTTATTTATTAACATTTATATTTATTGAGTACCTAATTTACGCTTGACTTTGGGCTAAGCACTTCCTATATGTTATCTCTTTGGACTCTTCCTATACCTTATCCTCTCCATTTGACAGATAGCATCAAGGGAGATGCAATCACTTGCTAGGCTACAGATAGCGAACACTGCTGGGAACCCAGGTTGGGCTTACCTTCCTCGTTCTAGTGTGGATCTGAAGATCTCTCTACCTTGCTTACCTACACCATCCCTCTAAGTGTATTTCTGTTCCTGTATTAGGCCAGTGTTTTCTGAAACTGATGGCATTTTCCTTTTCTTAAGCATAAGAACTGCAAGTAGTAAACACAGTAAGGAAGAGACCTTGATTGACACACCCAAGGGAAATATGTGCTTCACAATTTCACAATAATGGTAACTGGCACCAACATCTCCCCTCCCTTCCCATTTCCATCAAAGACTCATCAGTGAGCATAGGGTTAGTAACTTCAGGCTGCCCGGGACTCATCAGTCTTACTTGAACCTGAGAGATTCTCTTCATATCTATCTGTTTTAGGTATTACAGGTCCAAACAAGCTATCACTTTGCTGGGAGTGGAGTAAAATGATTTTTATTTGTAAGAAAGAATGTAAGTTTGAAAACAATTGGTGTTGAGGATGCTATAGTAGCCCTTCTGAAGGCAAACATATTTGGAGGCAGAATTGTCACATTTTCCAATTACCCCAGAACTTCACAGGAGGCCCAAGTCAGACATTCTTCCTAAATACACATACACATTTATTTTAGTAATTTTCCTTATGATGACAATTTGTATAATTAACCTCTCTAGGATGTCCTAGTAAAGTTATTACACAGTGCCACATGCTCCATAAATGCCACATTGGTATCTCTCTCTCTCTCTTTTATAGATTTTATTATGTTTATTGGGGTGACATTGTTTAATAAAATTACATAGGTTTCAAGTGCACAATTCTAGGATACATCATCTGTATATTGCACCGTGCGTCTACCACCCGAAGTTAAGTGTCCTTCTGTTACCATATGATTGATCCCCTTTACCTTTTTCTACCTCCCCCCACCTTCCTTTCCTTTGGTAACTACCATACTGTGGTCCCTGTCTGCAAGTTTTTGTTTGCTCGTTTGTCTTATTTGTTATCTCTCTCTTTAGTGTTAATGAAGCAGATCCGCTTGGCATACAGGATGAAGATTCCATATTCACAAAACAACACAATTAAACCCTTAAGTCATAAATGGAGGATTCTGCTTGTTACAATGAAACATTAATGAATTCTGAAGTTGAACACAGTGCATATTTTAATTCTGAAACCTGTTTAATAATATGCTATATTTTGTATACAAAGATGATGGTTTGCACTCATCATTATTAGGCTCTGTGCTTGGAATTACTTTCTTTTATTATGCATAGGGGGGAATAATTGGTAGCATTTAGCTACCAATTTTCTTACTCATTGATTAAAAAGAGGTATTACAAGATGAACTTTCAAGGTAATGTTCACTTACTGTGACAGTGGAATAGATTAAATTCAACTTCTTTACGTGAGGGTTGCCCCCCACACATGCTTCCATTAGTGTGTGGTTCTAATTACCTAAGGTAACTGGGCACCTGGATTAGTAACCCATTGCTTTTGCTTTTTCTTGTTTGAATTATGTTTTTAAAAAGTCACCAACTTACTGTTTTGATGACTATCATAAGCTTTACTAAAGGATATCAATCATATTATGTTTCTAGGTTCTTAAACATACAGCAGTTCTGCTTAAAAGAATAAATAAATACAAGGGCTGGTAATCAAACATCTAAAGCAGAACACCATTCTTTCAACCACCAGAATCAGAGAAAACAACAACTAATAATTATGGAGCACCTATAAGACACACCCAAGATGGCGTTTCAGAAACTCTTATTTTTTAATTTCATTCTCTCTGCCCAGCAGATAGTTGCTGATGCTGGTTACTTGCCATGTTGACATGGCCCTCAAAATGGAGAAAGGACCCAAAAGGTTTCTCTTAAGGACACAATGAAATGGTATGTATTCCCAGAGCTGAATGAATTCTCATTCATATTTCTCATGAAAAAAAGCACTTCCTGATAAAACAGAGTCACTTATCCACTCAGTCTGCTCCTGGTATGTCTCTGTGGGTAAAGCTTTAAGTCGTTATTGTTAGTGGATGTTGGTCAGACGGGAAAGAGAGAGGGAGGGAACTGAAACTGGAGAGTAGGAAGTAACAAAGGAAGAGAGATGAAAACCAGGCTCCCGTGACTTCTGATCATTCTGAAACACAGCAGGATCCACAACCCTGAAGGGAAGCAAACCTTGTGGAAATGTGAGGGGGACACGGCCATGCTACACACTGAGTAATTTCCCGTGGAACAAAAAAGGAGAAGGTTTATTTTACTGTGAAATAATGTACTCCACTTGGCTGACTTGCCAGCAAAGCAACAGAAAAACCATAGAAATCATGTTTGCTCTGGGAATACAATATTGGGGAAGTTTTCTAAGCAGAAAAGGGATCTGAGTCGAATGCCCCTCCCAGTGGGATAAAGAGTCCCATCTGAGCATCTCTGAGCCAAACGTTAGTTTGCCCCCAAAGCCCTCATCCTAAACAACCTCAAGTGTACATTAAGAGGTCAAACGTATGTGGGCACAGAAATCACTTTATGAATTAGTGGGAGATACATATTTGTCTTACATAGTGTAATTTTAGAGACCCAAAAAGGAAGATTCCCCACCTTCAATGTATTTCCCCTAAGCCGGGCTCTTTTAGGATCTAAATTTCCATCCATTGATGATTTATAGCTTTAAGAAAAATCCTTTGTTTTCTCTCGAAGGACCAACTTAAAATAGCAATGCCCAGGAAGGAATTTCAATTAGTTGACAAGACTGTCTTCTAACATGAAAGCTGATTTGGGGTAGCCCCATGGGAAAATGGGGTCCAAGAATGGTTTGCCCAGACAGAAAAGAGATGAACACGTCCAAGGCAGAGGCAGAAGGTTCTAACCAGAGAAGTCTGGGACAGGATCTGTATCGTTAGTTGGTGGAAGTGAGCAGATCAAAAGGGAGGCATCTTCTAACTCTACGACCTGAAGCATCACCTTCTGATTCCTTGCCTAGATGCTTCATGGCCTGTCTAGTGATGTTTCAATAATATATCTATCTACCTTCTCTACTGACAGTAGATCACAGACTTCTTAGGAAAGTGCCATTTTGTCACTGCATCCTCTTCCAGGTAGCTACACTTACGGTCAAGAGCACAAGACGGTGTGCCTGGTCCTTGGATCATGGTCAGAATTGTCTTCAGGCCACCATCAACAGAAAGATCTTTCATGCCTCAGGAAAAGAAGAAGCAACCGGAAGGAAAGGATGCTAAACTGGGATTGTGCATCGAAGATGTGACTCAGTCTGAAAAGGGGAAGAGGACAATACCTACACACGAATCCAGGGCTTTCTGCTGTTCATCTTGTTCTGAAGCCTCAGTACTCAGTCCTTGCAGGGTCTGCTTAGAGACTGCCGAGGGCTGAGGCTGGAAATCCCACACTGCAGCAACCTTACTCCTGAGGCTCCCTGGAGCTGTTTTGCTAGACCCTGGAGATCTGGGGCAATGAGGAATACAGAATGATATACTTAGTGGGGGGAGAAAAGATGAAGGTTTATTAATAAAAGACAAGGAAGCAGACTCACTAACTCTGGCTGATTTTTAGTGACATCGTTATTCGGGATACATGGAATTTAGAATATAGGCTTTGAATTACCTTCACAGTTGTGCAGATGGATTTTCTTTTTCTTTTTCTTTTTTTTTTAGTTTATTATTTTTTTTTATTTTAATTGTTATTCAAGTACAGTTTTCTGTCGTTTACTCCCGTCCCAGTCCACCCCCCCAGTGCTCCCCACCTCCCTTCCATTTCCACCCCCCCCCCTTAGTTTTTGTCCATGTGTCCTTTATACTTGTTCCTATAATCCCCTCCCTTTTTCCCTGAAATTCCCTCAGAGGGGAGAGTACAGATGCATTTTCTAGGAACCATCCCTATTCTGATCATAAAGTGAATTGAGCTAGAGTTTTGTTCTATGCAAGTCCATTGTCTGGGGTTAGAAACAGAAGGAAATTTTATA
>PVKM010011455.1:0-33246 GCA_004027735.1 Carollia perspicillata
TCATCCAAATATGGAGGAAGTAAAGGTCCTTATTGGACCAATACACATGTTGAACCTGTCCCCAAATGTTAATGAGAACATTGATTCACTTAATATGCTGGGCAACTGCCCTGATTCAGATAAATAATTTCCACAAGCAACAAAATCCTCTTGTGTTGTTGTTGTTTTCCCCAGCACTTAGACAAAAGGAAATACCCAAAGGCCAGTTGCTTGCTCAAGACAGCCTAACACTTTAGTGACTTTTTTTATCACCAAGCTGACTTGAACACACATGTAATAACAGAGCAAATGTTCTTTTCACAGCAGAGAATGGGTCATTGAATATTTTAATTTAGCATGCACTATCCATATCATATCAGAGCAACTTCAAAAATATTATGCTTTAATGCTAAAATCATATCCAATTAATCTCTGATATTTGAAAAGAAACTATGTAACAGGGCAGGGGATGGAAAGGTGAAACTTAAAAGGTGAGCTAAACCCTGGCTGGTCTGGCTCAGTGATTGAGTGCTGGCCTGCAAATCAAGGGGTCACTGGTTCGATTCCCAGTCAGGGCAAATGCCTGGGTTGTGGCCCAGGTCCCCAGTAGGGGATGTGTGAGAGGTAACCACACATTGATGTTTCTTGCCCTCTCTTTCTTCCTCCCTTCCCCTCTCTAAAAATAAATAAAATAATTTTTAAAAATTCTTGTTTAAGAAAACAAAAAGTTGAGTTAGAATTACAACTGCACTCCTCATTAGCAATGTGACTTAGCACACAGATGACTCAGAGCTGCTCTCTTTCTAAGAAGTCAATCCTACCTAACTCTCATGGTTTTCTGAGGATGAAATAGAATAACAACATAATAGCATTTGGAAACTCCAAATAAAGGACAGTCAAAATGCCAGTTATTTTTATTATTATAGTTCCCATATACAGTCTGTAAATGTGCAAAGATACTAATAATTCTGGAAAATAGTATTCCAATTAACCCATCTTTAATGTACATAGGTATTCCCTTTTGTGAATGCCATCACTGTGACTAATGTCTAGTATAATAGCAAGGCTGTTGAACCAAAAAAGCTGTATATTGAGGGGCAATCTCAATCTCTACTGTGTGAAGCAGAGACACTCCATTCTCCAATATATTCAATAACTCCATCCCATCTGTGGACAATGATCAAGGAGTATATTTTATGATTTAATGAAAAAAGTGTCGCAACATGATTTCACAAAGTCTTTAGTAGTAAAATCTCAAAAAAACACCCAAATTTATCTTAAAATAGAAAATCCATTTTCTGTGAAATTAAATATCACACTCTTCATGTTGCAAAGCAACAAATTGAGATTTTTTTTCTCCCATTGGTAATGAGAAAAATAGGAGAGTCTGAGATTAATTGTACTTTCAAATTTGGAGTAGGATATGTAACACTTTGTAACAAATTCTAGCAAAAATAACTTTATAGTCTAGGTGATTGTAAAAGGGCCCTCTCTGTTTTCAATCTATCTGGAGCCTGGTCTTATGTAATAAATGCATAAAGTCAATCTCTGATTTTCTTCCTGTCAATCACCATGATTTTTTTATTATTACATCTGTCTCCCTTGACCCATACAAGGGAGACAGATGTAATAATAAAATGTCTTGTTCTTTCTCTGACTCCTCCATACATTTAGACTGTAGCTGCAAGAATAGAAACATCAGGGGACTTATGCACTAAGTCCTCTGGCCAGCAGACCCAGTGACCACCCTTCTTAAAGAGACTGTCAAGACCATGTGCACAAGGTGATTTACCATTTTTTTTCTCTGTCAGTAGCCACAGTATAAGCCTACCTGGTCATCTTTCTACTGTACTAACTTCCCCAGTAATGCTTGTTACCTCCTTCACTTCATCTACCTCTCCACTTAAGTTAAATTAAGTGTCCAAAGTCACACACATACCAAATGACAGAATAAAAATTTGAATCAAGCAATCTGATCTAGAACCACTGGACTCTTACACATAACTCATTATGATCTGCACATGCAGCACATTTCTCAGCAACTCCAGAGCTTCCCAGGGAAATTCTCTACCCACTCATCTTCACTGTAACCTGGCATGTACTAAAGGTAGAAACTTTTCTTGCCTAGATACAATTGTTTCTCTCACATCCCAGGTATGAGTCCTCTTTTCTTTCTATTGTCTTTCCAAACAATTACTTCCTCTCCTTTAAAGTGTAAGACATTCACTTATATGATCTATGTCTGCTTCTCACCACCATTATCTACAGCTTGCTAAGGCCTGATGAGAAACAGAAAGCAAAGGAATATAAGTATGGCAGTAAGACTTACTGATATGACACTAAGAAGCCAATATAAAAAGCAGAGAAATCTGAGTTCTGATCAGGCAGAGCCTCACTCTGATCAGCCTATGGAGGTTGCCATGCTTCTACCTAATGAGTAAACTTCTACCTGGAGTTGCCTTTACTCTATGAGTAAATAGAATGGCATAATTTATTTTCATAACTTCCCAGCCTCTCATTTACCCCCTCAGTTTCACATATATGTCTTCCTGAATCAAGAAAAATCAAAGTAAAAACATTAGCCACATTCAAGGCATCCTTTTAGCCAACTCCAGATATAGATTATCCACTGTGGTCTAGCCTAGTTAGTCTAGAAATTCAGTGTGTCTCTCCATACTAGTCCTGGCATCACCCTGGATGACTTATCTGTGCATGCAGATGACATATTACTCAAATGTCTCAACTTATTGACCTCCTAATCACCAATGTTAATTTCCCCTACCATTCTTCTATCTTCATTTTTCTGTACACCCTTACCAGAATAGTTAAATGATGCCAGAAATAACATAATAGGTTAATGTTCTTATCAACTCGTGATCACTTATTTGGAAAGGGCTCTTATTCTGTCTGACAATCCAGCTACTCTGCCCTAGTGAACTCATACTTCCACTCTCCTTCACTGCTACTATGAGCCTTCCCCAATTACTTCAAAACTATACCCCAACCACTTCATCCCATTTACCTTATCACCCTGAGAAGATGATAATACCATCTACTTCAAAAGAAAAAAGGGACCTTGAGGCAACATTTCCAAATCCAGCATTTCTTCTTCTTCTCCTCTCAGAGACCAGCCTTCCACCTGTATTTAGCATACTCACTCTTCTTCTTTAGAACATCCCATTGTTGTTTGTTTGTCTCTTTCAGATAAAATCAACACTTTACTCTAAATCTTCTCTCTCAACACTTAAACATCTCCAAGTATAATCCATCTTTACAAGTAAGCTACTTTTAGCTCCATATTCCACTCTAATATCACCCTGTCTCTTTTCTCTTCAAAACCAAACTCTTTGAACAAGTTTTCTATTCTTACTTTCTCTATTTCCTCATCAAGCACTCATTCCAGACTGACTTCAACATAAATAACTCTTACTAAGGAATTCAGTGATATACATGAAGTTAAATTTAATGGTTGTTTTTTATAAATCAAATTGCTTGTTCTATTGCAGAACTTCATTCAATTATTCAAATAATAATTAGCCATCCCTTTCTAGGTTCTCTTCATTATTCTAGGCCTTGGAATATAGTAGTGAACAAAAGAGACAAAAATCTCTAGCCTCTAGTATTTTAATCGTGTGTAGTGGGGGGATACTTCATAAACAAATAAAATTTAAAATATATAATGTCAAGTGTTAATGAGTATGAAATGTAAAAGTAGAACAAAGGGTATGGACAATGCCCAGATGAGAAGGGTGTAATGCTAAGTTATGTAAAAAAGGATGAACAAAGACCTAAAGGAATTAAGACAGCCAACCTCACAGGTTTTGGGGAAAGAATATTCTTGGTAGAGGAATCATTAAGTACAAAGATTCTGAGGCTGGGACATTCATGAAATACTCTAATAAAATAAGAAATAAAGAGACAGGTATGGCTGGAGTGTGGTGCTCATGGGGGAGAGTGGTAGACATTAGGTCAGAGAGTTAGTGAAGGACAATTTACACATGATCTTGTGGGGCATGATAAGGGGTCTGGATTACACTTTATGAAATAAGAAATGGGGTAATTTGAGAAGGAATGACATACTTTTGACTTATGTTTAAAAAGTATTGTCTCTCTCTCTTGTTGGGGAGCCAAAATTGAAGCAAATATTCCATGAAGGAGAGAATAACTCTTTGGGTCAGGGTAAAGGGAATATAGTGAAGAGTTACCAGATTAGTTGATATATTTCAAAGGAAGAAACAATAAAATATGCTGGTATAGTGGTATAGGAAATGGGAAAAAGGAAGAAAGAGTCAATCATTACTTAAGTTTTTTGGCCTAAAAACTGAAAAAATAGAAGTACAGTGTATTGAGATGAGGAGAGTTGCAGGTGAAGCAGATTTGCTGAGAGATGGTGAAGTCGACTTTGGACACGTAAATTTACTGAGTAGGCAAATTTATCAAATTGATTTAAAATCTGGAGTTTATAAAAACTTGGACTGGATATAAAATCGCATGAGTTATCAATGTTTAAATGGTATGTAAACCATGGAACTAACTGAGATGATTTGCAGAGTGAATGTAGCTAGAGAAAAAAAGAGTTTTAAGGACTCAGCCTTTGAGCACCCCCACATTTAGAGGCCAGGAAGATTAGGAAGAGGCAGAAAAAAAGCATCTGGTTAGGTTCAGAAAACCAAAAGAGAGGTGAGCTGCAGAGCCAAGCAAAGGAAATGTTTCAGAAGGAAAAGTGAAATAAGATAAGAACTGAGAATTTATTTGGATTTGCCAACATGAAGGTCATATGTAACTTAAATAAGAGCAGTTTCAGTGGAGTGATAGAGATAAAACCTCAATTTCAAGAGGAGTAAAGGCAGTTAATATGTAGTAGTTAAAGAACCCACAATAAGGATGCTAAACTCTGTCAAATGTTTGTTTTTTCATAAAGGGAAAGAAATTGAAGGATTGGGTGGCTGGAGTGGAATGTAGGTCACAAAAAGGCTTTGCTTTTAACAATGGAAAATATTGCATCATGTTTGTATACTTATGGAAATGATACTGTGGGGAATGAAAATCTATTGTGAGACAAACAGCAATTTCAGGAGCAAAAGCAGACAAGAAGGAATGAGATGCAATGCACAAGGGGTGGACTTGGTCTTAGCTGGGAGAAGGGAGAGATAATCCATTGTGATAGGACAAAAAGCAGAATATTTGAGAACAAATTCAAGTAAACTGATAAATTGGATGGTGGAAATAGGTGGGTATTTGGCCCAGGTCAAAATAATATATTTATAAATTAAACTACCAACATGTTTTAAATAACCTATAATATCTGACATGGTCTAGCACTGCCTGCCCCTGCAGAAATTCACCCGTTCTTCCCCATTCTCTAGTCTGGCTGGCTTTCTCTCTACTCCTCCCCCTGCCTAGAATGCTCTGCCCCTCTTCCTCACCTTTTTATCCTGCAGATCTCAGTTCAGGTATCTCTTCCTGAAGGAAACCTTTCCTGATCCCACATTGATTGATTCCCCTTCATGCAACTGTTCTCACTAACCCATACCTCTATTTCCTAGTGTTTATCATAGCTCCACATTGACATTTATTAAACTTGAAGAGGGCATGAATTTTGTGCATTTTTTCATTGCAACAGCCTTACCATTTAGCACCTTCCCCATATGTAATAGACTTTCAATATTTGCATAACTACATGAATGATAGCAGTTGTCACAAAAATTATAAAAATTCATGAAATAAAGACATAGACCAAAAGTACATAACTTTAATTCACATAAAGGGTAAAATAACTTAGCATCCCTAAGACAGGCATGTAGGAGACCATTCTGTGTGGCATGTGCCCAGCTCCCAGTGGAAAGCAAGATCCAATGCACAGGACCCATGCCCACGGATAGGTTCTCCTGTGGAGAATCAGGCCTGCATTGTACCTAGACTGCTATGAGACTTGCTTTTGCTAAAAATCCCTCACCCTGAATTGAGAAAATAAGTGCTTACTGTAACTTCCTAAAATCCATCCTAAAACTCCCCAGTATGGAGTGTAACCCATTCAATCACTTTTCCCTTTTCATTTGCAAATATCCTTCTTCTGTGATGTGATTAGCAGCATTGGCTCCTTTGTTTGCTGTAAAAGGTAATCACCTAAAGTGAACCTGTGCATAGTAAATGAGGACCATCATGTAATGTGCCCAGAAAAAAAAATAAAGGCCTGTCACTGCAAGGGCCATGGTTTTTCTCCTCTTGAGAGAAAAGCTATGCTGTCCCTTTTCCTCCACAGGACTCTATAGTCCATGTGAATTTCTTGTGCCTCATCCGCAATGTGGCAGACCCCACAAGCTGGGGTCAGCATCACAGACACACAGAGGTAGATACATAGAGTACTCCCTGTTTATAATGAGCCTGCATCATTTAAAAACTTCTGCACATTTAGCATTGCTCAGAATGGCCTAATGAAAGAAAATTTCCTGGGAGATGGGAACCCTACATGGCACTCCTTATTCTGCCACTCTCCAGCTGTGTACTTTTTAACATGGTATTTCATCTGTCTGGCTTTTGATTCTCATCTCTGTAAAAGAATAGGCTGACCCAAACTGGTCTCCAAATACCCTTATAGGGTCAGAATCCAGAGGGACTTTTCATCACTGACAAGAAAGCTGGGTTGATACAAGAAAATGACCTAAACCCAATAGGCCTTAGCATAGGAGCCCCACACCCAGTTTCAGCCAGGCAAAACTGGCCAGCGCTCGCCAAGAGATAGGGTACTAACTAACCATGTAAGGGAACCTGAGCTAACTTCCGAATTCCCCTTCTGTATCTCCCTTCTGCCACGTAGCCCGGAAGGGATAGAGTATATAAGTCTTGTAACCCCTTTGTTCGGGGCCCAGAATTTGGAGTTAGGCTCCTCTGGGACCACGCATGAATAAAGGATCGTGCTCTTTATCCCCTCCGGTGTCTGGTCTTTTCAATTTTCTGAAACAGGGTAAGCAGAGGAGCAGTAAAGAAGAGACCTGTGTTCTGGGATGAGGTGTCTGAGCTGGACCATAAATGAAAGTTTCAGACCAGCTAAAGGCAGAAAGTGACATTCTAGAAGAAGCAAAAAGTTGGTAGCACACATGGTATTTGGGTGATAATTTGTAACTTACCAAACTTGAGAAAGAGACTCTCCTGCCATGTCCTCCCACCTCATACCTTGTAGAAGCTGTTCTGTCTAAAATCCAACCAGTTCCTCTGGCTGAAAGGGGTGCCTGGTGACATTCTTCTTAGGACCTGGGACAGGCCTGCTTGCAATAGCCTTGCTTCCATTCCCCACTGTGGACCTCTAGAAATGTAAAAAGGCCTGGGCAGTAATGAACGATAGATGTATCACTAACATGAGCTCCACAGACATGCTGAACAAGAGTACAAACAGATAAGGGAACGGCCTCAGTCTCCAGGGTCTTGTGGAAAATGCCAGGAATTTTCTTTCCATCCCTAAGAGGGAAATCAGCCTATACCTGAAGGCTCCATAAAGGCTGTTTACTAAGACATTTGTTGACATCCCTCCTGCTGCCTCTGACAATATAATCCTCTTACTCTTTCCACGATTTGACTTTAAGCGAAAAATTGTGATCTCGTAGTTGGGGATGCTGAGCCTGCGAAACCACTGGTAATCCACTGATGCTCCAATATTTGATTTGCAGGGATGGAACAAAGCCAGAAAATATGTATCTAGCCAAAACATCCACTCTTCCTGTGTGGGACAAATGCAGCCTTCTGGAAATAGTCAGCCAGAGCAAGGGAGAGCACAAGGGGAGCAAAGCATCACTCTGGCTCATTTTTCCTTAAAAAACACCAAACTAAAAGCCCACTTTAATAAAATATAATGTTGTGCAGGCTTGAGATAATTTAAAAGCATCTTTTTTAAATGTCTAAAATTAACCAACTGAGGAAATTAAGTATGATTATGAAATTGGAGGGCAAGTGCAAGGTCAAAGATGGGCAAGGAAGATGTGTGGGAAGCCAAAGGATAAAAGAGTGACATGACGGGGGGAAAAAACAGTTTTCTTAGAAGGTTGCTCTTTCTGTTCCTACATCCAAATAGTTATCCTCTCCTGCACGGCATATATGCTCCCATTTTGGCTCCCTAAAAGCAAACAAACAATCTTTTTGAAAGATATGTCAAATTATGTCATCCCTCTGCTCAAATTGCTCTACCTCTTCTCCTTCAGAGTATAACCCAGACTTCTTACTACCTTCTAACGAGCCATATAACTCAGTTGTTTAGAGTTTATCTTTGACTATCTGATCCTCCTGACTTTCTGATCCACCCTAGAATGAAGGTGCATGGGGACCAGGATCTTTCCTTTCTTATTGCTGTGTTCCCCGTATTTAGACTTGTGGGACCACATAGTAAATACAACTGTGTAAGCTTCTGACCTCCTCTCTTCCCTCCCTTGAAGTCTACCCAACAATGGGGGCTGGGGCATGGTGGCTGGAAGGTGACAGGCTTCCTTGCCACTGTACCTCTCAAAGAGTTGGAAAATAACAGGATTTTGCACCCCCTACCTTTGCCCTTCACTCCTTGGAATATTCCAGGTGTAGACTTGCGTGACTGAACACCACTTCATTTACTGCATTTCACCTTCCAGCCACTATGTCCCATCCCCATTGTTCAGTAGACTGCAAGGGAGGGAAGATAAGAGGTTCTGCAATGTGGGGTGACAGAAAAATTTAGTCTGCAATGTGGGGTGACAGGGAAATTTTAATAGCATGGTCAGGGTAGACCTCAGGGAAGAGATGACACCTTACCTTTCTGAGCCACCATTTCCTTACCTGTGAAAGAAGAAACTCTGCCTATGATTATTGCTAAGCTTTTCCAATATTTCACACTCAATGGTCCAGGACTGATGGGTTACTCTTCTCTGACCTGTAGGAGAGGGGAGAGGAGGGTACTTGGGAGAGTTGAGTGTGTTCATCACAAAGGGCCCTGTTCACATTTACAGATATGCTACAGAATTCTGTGCTCTTTTCAACTACTAAACGTGCATTTTCAAAGTTGTTCAGGCAAAAGTGGTCCTCTGGCACAGGCAGGCTGTGATCTGACTCACAACTTTGTGTGATGGCAACCCTTCCTGAAGAGGTGGAGTGGTGATCACCCCCACGGTGATCAGTGTTCTTCAAATTGACCTGTTTGTCCTTGTCTTGTTGATGTGTAAAGTCATTCTGTTGGGAAAACAGCAGAATAGTTAACAAAAATGTCTAAGAGCTTTAGAGGTACTTCTGGCTGCATGAAAAGAGGATATTTCATCTGAATATAAAAAGCTAGAAGTACCCTGCCTGGCATAGCTCAGTGGTTGAGTGCTGGCCTATGAACCAAAGAACCTGTGGCTTGATTCCCAGTCAGGGCACGTGCCTGGGTTCCAGGCCAGGTCCCCAGTAGGGGGCACATGAGGAGCAAGCACACACTGATGTTTCTCTTTCTCTCTTTCTCCTGCCCTTCTCCTCTCTCTAAAAATAAATAAACAAATTCTTTAAATTTTTTGATATAAAAAGAAAAGCCAGAAGCAACAGAAAGCCATCAGGTGAAAATAGCCAGTGACAGGTGGCATGTAGGTGCTCAGGAGAGTGAAGAAAGAGTCAGTTTAGCCCAAAGATTAAGAACACTGGCTTCACAGACTAAGTGTCCATCAGTAGATGAGTGGATAAGAAAAGCTGTGGTACATTTACACAATGGAATAGGACTCAGCCATAAAAAAGAAGGAAATTTTACCTTTTGCCACAGCATAGACAGACCTGGAGAACATTATGCTAAGTGAAATAAGCCAGTCTGAGAAAGACCAGTACTGTACCATATGATTTTACTCATATGTAGAATCTAATGAACAAAATAAACTAAAAAAAAATAGAAGCAGACTCATAGATAGAGAATAGACTGACACTTGCCAGATAGAAAGTAGGTGGGGGGCTGGGTGAAAAATGTAAAGGGATTAAGCAAAAATAAAAAAACCTCATAGACACAGATAACAGTATGGCGATTACCAGAGGGAAAGGAGGGTGGGAGTTATAAAAGAAGGTAAAGGAGGGATAAATGGTGATAGAAGGAGGTTTGACTTGGAGTGGTAAACACACAATACAATATACAGATGATGTGTTACAGACTTGCATACCTGACACCTATATAATTTTATTAACCAATGTCACTCCAATAAATTTAATTTTTAAAAAAATAATAAAAATACATAAATGAGAAAAAAGAGCACTGGCTTGAAAGTCAGGCAAAACTGGATTTTAATTAGCCACAGTTAATATTTAACTTCTGTAAGCCTCAGTTTGTTTACCTGTTAAATGGTCACAATAAAACCAATGCACTTATGAAATAGGTATAAAGTACTTGGCATAGTATCCAGCACACTCTAGTGCTCAGTATGTGGGGAGCTATGGCATTGCTATCATCATGGTTATTGAGCTATTGACTTAGAAATGACAGTTGAAACTATAAATGTGAATGGGTTGGAGAAGATATGAGGGAGAGCAAAAGTCTTTTAACAACCTCAGAAAACTTTTGAATTCAAGAAAAGAAGACAGAAGCAACCTAAGGGACAGAGGCAAACACATGACAAGAGGTTGCACTCGGCAGCAATGTAGAAAGACAAATTGGAATAGCACTGCCTCAGAGAAGGTGGCTGGCATCCTCAAATGCTACAGAGAGTCGACCACCATGAAGATCACCATTACCATGGGAAATATGTAGGGCATGGAAAAGCTCAATGACTGGTGCTGGACTAAAAGGAGCTAAGGAAAGTTATTTTGAGGAGTAAATTAAATCACTAGATGCATTTGTTCAAGAATAGTGCCAGTTTAAAAAAAAGACACTAGCTATGGTAACAACATCTGTGTTTAAAGGCAGAGGAGAAGGAGAGATTAAAAGGGTCAGAGGAGAAAGAGTTCATTTTGAGAGCAGGAATCTGGAAGATACTGTAAGGGGTGACCTCCAGTGTTTAAGTGTAAAAGTTACAATAGCCTAACACCTTTGTTTTTCAATTACTGTTTTTGCCTGGTCTGCTAATGTCTAGAAGTAGAGTGGTATACACCACCACCACCACCACCACCACCCCCCCATGAATCCAGAGCAGGCCCTGGGGACAGTATAATCCTAGAGGATGTTTGTTGAATGAATATATCAATTCATATTCCCTCTTCAGGATACCTTGGCCTTTCCTTCTATAAACCCAGCTGTCAATGTCCTTCTTTGAAATTATTTCAAGTATGTTAATTTTCCAAACCTTCCCCTGTCTTTCTCCCCAGAGTTGGGCCCTTCACTCAGGCCAGGTTGCTCTTTCAGACAACAAGCTTACTATAAACTGCTCACCCAATGTCTTTGCCCAGATCAGTGTCTTGACTGGGGTTCCTTTTGATCCTGTGCCAAACAAAATCAGGACTTAGTTTGAATCTCAAACTGCTCTAACAGACTTCCCCAGGTGTCCTTGAGTAACACTATTTTAACTCCTCTGAAAATGTCTTTGGAAGGCATTGCCTTGTGTTGACAGCGATAGTTTCCTTTGCACAAGCTCAGCACCACACACAGCTTGGATGCTCTCGGGGGGTCATATGAAGACAGCCATTTCTGAATGCACCACAGAAGAGTATCAAAATTTTTTCTGTCCTCCTTGATCCATTTTTAAGACTTTGTGCCTGAGCCTGAATAAAAATGACACCCAAGTAAATATTTCAGATCCCATAGACTTGGATTCTGAAATAGCTGCTTCGATAGTTACTTCAGCAATTACTATGACTATCTAATAAATTACTCCCAAATTTAGTGGCTTAAACAATGACAACATTTATTTTGCTCACAAATCTACAAATTGGACAGGACTCAGCAGGAATAATTTGCTCCATTCTACTCTGTAACCGATGGGACAGTTTCAGGGCAGTAGCTAGAATGACCTGAAAGCTCACTTATTCACATGTCAGGTGTCTAGGCTGGGGACACTCAAATAGCTGGAGGCTGGAACAGCTGGAGTTTTCGAAGACTTTCTATCTGCATGTGCTCTCTTGATTAGTCCTCTCCAGCAAGGTGGCTTCAGGGTTGTCAGACCTCTTAACTGTTGGCTAAAGATTCCTAAGGTGCATGTTAAGAACATATGAGCCAGGTTCAAGGGCAGGAATATAGAGCCTACATCTCAAAGGTAAAGTTCAAGAAGGAAGGCAAGTAGAATGGAATAGATGTATAGTGTGACCATATCTAAAAAATATGGTACAACCTACCACCCTTATATTTTTCCTTTGATACACCTTTTGACCACTCCTCTTCTGGTTCCACCTCCATTTTTATGGCATTCTGTTTACGCCCAGGTCTTGATCTTTGCCTCAGTGTCCTCCCAATAGCTATAAGGTGTAAAAGCTTGAACTTTGGGTCAAACCAAAGCTAAGTGCTGCTTCTCACTTGTATAACCTTAGGCAAATAACTCATTTTTGTGATCTATAGATCTCATCTGGACAAAAAAGAGGATGAAACTACTTTCCCATGCTATTGTTCTCAATAAATGATTCCACCCTTTCAATCCATATTGCCCCTCTACCTGGCCCCAATCAGGCCTGAGAACTCCCTCCTGTGCCTGTCCTGTAGCTAGCCCCACACCCAGCTTCTCCAGAGAAAAATAAAACAAAATCAGGCTTTGAATGAATGCCTCTAAGTGCATTCATTCCACAGACACTGCCTTTACATGATAAACTACTTAATCATGTGCTAATGATGAACAGTTGACTTTCCTGATGCCAAACTTTGGAGGATGAGCATGCCCTCTGAGCCCCAGTGTTAATTACTTCCTTGACTAACTCCATGAGACACTTATTAAATTTTGAAACTCTCTGCTTATGAAGTGCCCACACTAATGCAGCTGCTGTCTCTTTCACTTTCTGAATTTAAGGAACAAAAATGCCAACCAGGGAAGAAAGGAAGAGTTTTGCTGAGGTGGAGAGGAGCAGATGGAAATACATTAAACTAGGACTGATCATCCAGGGAGCAGCTGGAGCTGTGGAATGCAGAAGTAGCTCCGTGTAACACAACAGCCACACAGACCGGATTCCAATGATTCCTCGTGCTGGCACTTGTGAGCATTGTGGTCTCAGGCTACTTAGCTTCCCTTACAGTTTAACCTATAAAATGGGATTGTGGTGTCTACCTTGTTGACTTGCTGTCAGCAATAGCGCTAATCTTGGAGATAGTGCGTAATCCACAAAGTGTGAGCAATAAATGACAGATACCACTGTTGCTAATTACTATTACCACTACTGGAGCTTAATTTTATAATACCCCATTATATTCAGTACCCAAGACAGCCAGCATCAGAGAAAGACAAAGGCAAATAATGTGAAAGAGGTAAATAGTGTGAAGAAGAAAAAGGTGACCCTCAAAAGTTTGTTTAATGATCCCAATGGTGATATCAAGGCTTTGCTATCAATACTCTCTGGTTATTTAGATATCTTTCCTAAGCTTTGTCACTTGAAAATTGCTTGAAATCAAATCAAACCAGGAAATAAATTTAAATATGAGTACCATCACCTCCTTACTGTCTGGCTTCAGCTTGTTGTTCTATAAGATGGAGATAATACAGACACCACATGTTCATTTGCTGTAATAACTACACCATATGTATATTGGAGACAATATCTACACTACATGTAATATGTCTAAAATGCCTGTTTTGTAGTAGGAGCCCCGCCAAACTTAAGACACACTGTCTCTTTGAACTCAGGAAATATTCAAGCCTCTTCAACCTATGGTAGAAGCACAACCCACAATCTGTACCCTCCACACATTACTGTAGCCCACCCCCATACACACACTTGCCTGTGGGCAAACACATGCACACACATTTATACACATATTCACATCTACAAAAACATTCACATGCACACACATACACATCCACACACTCATGCATATTCACATACTGACACATACACACACATAGTCACACATTCAAATGCATAGCCTTCTCCCAGAATGAGTGCCCATTCTGCCCCTCACCCCAACCCTTAGCTCATCCACTTAAGTAATCTTGGAGGGGAAATCAATTTGCACCCAGAACAGGATATACCTTAGAAGAGATTGCTCTGACTGCATTTGTTTGGTCACAATCTATTTCATACCGGGCCATGCAAATTATGAATAATTTTCTCAGGCTATTGAAGATTTAAGAAATCCAGGCTGATTTCACAGTTTCCTGGGTACTTTATAAGAACACATACTTGGGTCCTTCCACGGATCCACTGAATCAGAATACAGAGGGCTGAAATCCTGGAATGTATATATTTTTAAAGATCCCTGTACAATTTTAATGTTCAACCACATTCAAGAATAACTTACTAGATTGTTGCAATCACTCTGCATGGTAGCTTTGGGTAGAATAATTAATTGATTTTGTAGATGAAGGAAGTGAAGATGAATAAGATTTGACCAAGTTGCAAACCAGTGAGGGGTATAAACAGGTTCAAAAATTTTTTTGACCACTAGTTCATCCCTGCTGGTAAGTACTTATGTAACTGTGGAAAAGTCCCTAAGAGTCTCTTGGCTTTTATTTCCCTATATATAAAATGGAGATAGTACTCTGGTCTCCTTCCAGGTTTAAGGAAGAACGATATAAATAATATAAGAAAATGTGTGAGAAAATTAACTGTACACTGCAAGAGCAAATAGGAATGCTGTCATTATTTAAATTCAAGACCTAGAACTTCTCCAGAAGTTAAGGTCTCTGTTATTTACACAGATTACTGGGCAGAGTGTTTCCATCTACTTCTATCTAGTGCATCAGAGTGAGCACAGGATCCAGAGACCCTTCCAGAGGAAACTGGAATTGGAATGAAGAGCAATTTGTAGTCTCTTTGGGGGACTAGAACTCGTAATATGGTTACTAAGGCAGCCACTTTCCCTACCTTATGCACTGAGGAGCTGAGACTACCACTCCACTAAGAAAGGAGAAATAACTACACAGTGAGAGAAGCAAAGATGACAGGGGCAAAATAAAAGTATTCTCTACAGCTGTCCATGCTCTGGTTCCAGACCATTTCTGAGTCTTTTGTACATTCCTTGAAATACTCCATTATCTTTAAAATTGATTTCCAATTTGTATCTAAACTAGTTCAAATGACTTTCTGTTAGTGTTATCCAAAAACTGCTCTAAAATATGCAGACCTAATCGCTTTAATAAATGCTTTTGCTGATGATGTAGACAACATAAAAGAAAGTGGCCATGACTCTGCTCTCCAACAGTCCCACAGACACCAGGGCCCTCTTCCTCCATCTGGTTGCTTCCTTTGGGATGTCTCGCAGCTCCTCGGAGGAAGAGAAGGTGGAATGTTTTGTTCTCTCAATTCATTGTAATGACCTCTTTTTCATCTGCAGTGATAGGGACCATCATGTTCTGGAATCTTCTTTCAAACAGGTTCCAGATGATTCTTGTCATCCAACAACTGTTTGGCCAATCCAAAGGCAGAGAAAAAAAAAGCTAGGAAATAACTGGATTTTATGTGATTTCATGAAAGGCAAATCTGTTTATATTTCTGTTTGGAGCATAAAAGTTATTATTTTTTAAATGCCTGATAAGAAGGCTAAGAGCTAAATATTTGGTGGCTCTATATTGGGTGCACTGTGCTATGTAGGAAGTTTTTTGCATTGGTCTTGCTCCTGAATCTATTTTATGTCCTTAACCTTGCTTTGCCTTTTTTTCTTTCTTATTTCTAATATATATTATTTTTCTGCATTTTCAGCCTCCTTAAACCCTTTCTGAAATAAGAGGTAAATGTAACAAAATAAAAATAGATTTCCCCTTTGTTACCAGAAGAATTCTTCCACTTTTATGTTGAACGTAGGCACATAAAATGATGGATAATCAGAAATTCTGTGTGGGAGGGAAGAAAGAAGGCTGACTCTGCTTCTGGCCCTAAGTTCTAGGGCACTACAGACACAGTTGAGATGGGCATGCAATGGTGGACTGCAGGGTAAGGCTTCCCAAGTCCCACAGGAACTTTCCCTCCCAGTGCATGTGAGGCGCACGTAACAGACGTGGGAGTCAGACCTGGGTTTAAGTCCACCCTCTCACCATTCACTACTTGAGTGCTTCTAGAAAACCACTAGATATCTCAGTCTCAGCTTCCCCATCAAAAGAAGATAAAATGATGCCATCCTTTTTATCAGAATTTAAGATAAATAATGGGAATAAATAAATAGCATGGGCCAATAAATAGAAGCAACATACCCAATTATTCAACTGTTCAGCACCATATCTTCATTACCTAACAAATATTTATTATCTGCCCTCTCTGTGCCAGGTGCTTAACATCTATTTTATTTGGGAAGATAAGACATATATGCAAATAATTATGATACTAGACATTATCTAAAGGGAGCATCATAGAATAGTAGGACAATAATTACAGAGTTCAGAGGATGTTTAGGATTAGCTTCTCACAGAAAACTTCAGGAAGGTGGTGTGAACTTCAAATATGTGTTAGAAACCTTTCAACAGCCAACAACTGGGGGTGGCATTCCATGTAAATGCAATGAGAAAGGCAGTGGTCCTGAGGGAGGACTGAAAAATGTTGTCTGGAAGATGTTAGCATCAGGTAGGACTTCAGAGGTCACTTAAAGGACACTTACATGAGAGACTAAGAATGAGCCTTAATCAAATACTCATTGTCATTGAGTTTGGCATTCTTTTACACACACACACACACACACACACACACACACACACACACACACACCCCTTCAAGAAGTGAGGCTCAGCAAATGCCAGCTGATGAAAATCAAGAAGTGGGTTGAAAATGCTTGGGTGGGAATCCTGGAGACAAGATCCCAGGGTCAATATTCTAAATTAATTGAGTAGGAAACATTACACAAATCTGAGCACAGCACAAGATCTGTATGTGCTACAATTGGACAGGCTATAGGCCTCTGGAGCAAACTCTCTCTCTCCAGTGTGTAATAGGTCCTGAAAGTCTATCTTTTGGTTAAGACACTGAAAGTTTCTATTAAAATCTGAGTCTTACTACGTGTCAACTTCTCTGGGAAACAGCCACTGCAATAGAGATTGCATGCAGGCAGTTCACTTGACAACACGCTCAGGTTCCACAGCGTGGAAAGGAATGAAGGAAGCAGGGTAAGGCAGACAGAAAAAACTAGGCTGTGATGCAGATGGGAACAAGGCCTCAGATGATCCCACAGGAGCTCTGATGCTGGAATTGCTTTTCAGAGTTGTTCCTCATTGAGACAAGGGAGTTGAGTCTTTGTGTGTCCACGTCAACCAGTCAATAAATGCCCAGGAAATGGGGCATTACCTTGGGCCAGGTGACTCCCTTTAGCCAAGGGATTTTCCAAAGATGCCTAAGGGCTGTTTGCTGGTAGCTCTTCCAGCAATTTGAGAAATAGATTTTTACCCCTTACTCCTTACTCCTGAGGAGCACATTCCAGCAACCACCACCTGTATGTATACAACTGTACTACACCTTAAATCATTTGGGCAAGGCCAGGAAGCAAGGGGACATTGTCTGAGAGAGCAAATAGGACAAGAAGATGAGTAGCAGTGACTCCCATTCAGGAAAGGCCCACCTGGATCAGGCAGCGTGGGGGATCCATAGGGCCTTCTAGAGAAGCAGGCACAAAGTAAAAAGAACAGAACCTCTTAACCCTTACTCAGTGACAGTTTTGTCACAGATTATTATAAATAATAATAATATATCTATAATTGTTTGAGTACCTACTATGTATGAAGCACTGTGTGTTTCATAAATAAACACTACCTCATAAAAGCTGGGCATGATCAATATTATAAGTTCATTTTACAGAAGAGGAAAACAGATTCAGAATGAAGATTCCAAGGTCCCAGAGCCAAGGAGTGGCAAGTACATGATTAGGTGTGTCTGACTCCAAATCCATGCTGTTTCCACTTCATGGTACTTTGACTTTGCAAAGTCCCACTATTTCAAAATGATATGTCAGAGCCCACCACAGAGTACAAAGGGAAGGCCCACCCGCAATGCCTGTTTCAGCCAAAATGGCCCTAATTGTATCTGTTCTATAAAAAGAATCCAGTAACAATTCCACTTTGGGCTATAAAAACTAGATTTGAAGAAACCACTCTGCTTCTAATGTTAGTATTGCCAGAAAATTTGACACTTCTTCCTTGTCCAGGGCACATTCTTTTAGACCAAGGATGCAACATTGTATGTTGGTTAGGGTCACAGCCTCTGGAGTCAGGCTATGTGTGTTCAAATCTCTACCTCAGAATCTGTGTGATCTTGAGCCTTATACTTCAGTTTCTTTATCTTTAAAATAAAGGTAATAACAGAATTATGTTCATAGATATTTTGTGAAAATTAATATAGGTAAATGCTTAAAATACTCATCAAATACTAAGCATTAGATGATTCCTAGCTATTATAATTTTTATGTGCAGATCAGTGAAATCTGAAAGGCTGTCTCTGAATCACCCATATCTGCCTATTTACTCAGTCCTAGAAATTATAATCCAAAAGGATACAACAAATGTTATCTCTTTTTCTACCAGCCAGATCTACTGAAGTCAAATGCTCATTAATCCTCTGATTCATTAATTCTATCATGAATTCATCCAGTCAAGATTTATTGAGCATCTCCTATGTGCTAAGCTAAGTTCTAAGTATTGAGGATATAGGGATGAGTAAGAGAGACTAAGGTTCTGATCTTGTGCAGATGACATCTTGTTATGGGAGGTAGACAAAAAAATACATAACTATAGAATTTGTCAATGATTACTGTGGGGAAGAGAATTAAGCAAGCTAAGTAGATAGAGAGGAATAGGAGAGGTATCACATATGGGGGATCAGAGAAGGCCTTTCCAGTTAGGTAACACTGGAGCACAGACTAGAACAAAATTAGAGAGCAAGACACACACATGTAAGTGGAAACAGTGCAGCAGAGGGAGTAGACATCCAGTGAAAAATCCATGCAGGTTTTTGGAACCTTGGAAGTTTTACAGAACATAGGTCAAATCAGGAGGCAGATAATACAGATCTTTAAAGAACACAGTAAGGAAGTAGATTTCTACTAAGTGTGATGGGAAGTTATTAGAAGGCTCTAGGCAAAAGAATGACATTGCCAAATTTACCTTTTGAAAGATCACTTGGGCGGCCATAGTGAAAATAGACCATAGGAAGTCAAAGACTGGAAACAGGGAGACCAGTAAAGAGGTCAAGGAGAGGTATGAAGATGGAGTGAGCCAAGTGGTCAAGGTAATGGGAATAAGAAGGGTCAGGTTCTAGACAAATATCAGAAGGCAGGAACCATCAAGTTTTACTGATGAGTTTGGGTGTGGGGGTGGAAGAATAAGTAAGGGATATAGTCAGCAATAACTCCAAGACTTGGGGGAATCTTCACTGTATATCATTTACTCACAAATGGGATGGTATGTGTCCATCCTTGGTGGGATGTGCCCCACTGAGGGTGTGGGAAGAGATGAAAAACGTGGTGGACTAAGTACTGGGTCCCCCTTACCTTTAAAGGTCAAGAAGGGGAGGAGGCCTCAGAAAAGGAGTGAGGAGAGAAAGCCAATAGGACAGAAAGGAATCTAGGAAAGGAGGTGCCCCAGAAGCCATGAGGAGAAAATATTTTAAGAAGGAAGTTGTGAATGGCTATTTCAAATGATGCTTCAAAACAGGGTTAAAAAGATGAGTCCAAAAAATTGAACTTTGGATTTGAGAAAGTTTGAGTGTTGATGACCTTGACAAAAGCAGTTTATTGCAGCATCAGGGACAAAAGCCTGCTGTGAGTTATTTCATAAAAAGCAGGAGCTGGGGTAGTATTAACTATACTTTGAGAAGTAGTGCTGTGAAGCGAAATGAAGTGATGGCTGAAGAAACTGGAGATAAGAGAGTACTATTTAAGATGAGAGATATTAAAGCAGATTGTAGCCTCATGGGAATAATCCAGGAGGAGAAAAATAGTGATAGAGAGGAAGAGAGAGGGGATGATCTTTGGACAAATGCCCTTGGATAGGGGAGAGCAGGATCTGGAGAACAAGGAGAGAAGCCAGTATCTCTGGACTCAAGGCAGAAGGAAGGAGACAGGGACAAATGGGTGACAGGCATGGAGTCAGAAACCTTTCCTGATAAGAAATTATCTCTTCTGATAAGGGAACTGAAGCCCCCAGCCACTAAGAGAATCCACCATCATGGAGCTGGTTAATGGCAAAACCACTTCCAATCCCCTTGAAATTAAATCACCAGGTCTCAGCCCACTAGAAAATGCTTATTATTCTTTCTGCACCTCATTGTATTGTCTCTTTTAGATTCATGGTTGCTGTGATTGTTGTCGTTATTGTTGTTTAATGATCCTGAATTCCTCTTGAACTTCTAGGTCACATGTCAAGCACTAATATAAGAAGTATTTTGGATTGTGCCCTGAATGTTCACTTACAAAGATTTTAAAACCCCCAGTGACCATTTGAGAGGAAAAAAATCCTTTGGATCCACCTACTATTTCTTCACAGTGGGGCCAAAATCCCCTGAATGTAGTCATTGACATATTCTATATGTATTTTTCTATTGTCTCTCTCCCCCAATGAGCAGAGCTGAGTACTCTGCTCACAACAAATGTGTGTTGAAAATTAGTGAATAAACCAGTGAACCATTAATATTACAAAATTTTGGAACTTCTAACATTGAGCCAATTATTGTTCAAACCTGATGTTAATTCCAGTGTTTCCACTGTGAAATACCTAAGGGTGTTTTTTTTTTTCACATTTGTTTGTAGACTGAAAATTGAATAATATAATTGTTCATAAAATGAACAGGCAAATACATAATTGCAAATTACTTAGGCCCAATTATTGGTATTCAGCCTTAGGAACAGAGGTTAACTGCTATGTTATAATAAAAAATAGTCATGTTAATCCCAAGTTTAGTTAATACATAATATCACAAAGATCTGGGACCAGAGGCCTATGATGTGCAAACTCCACATGGCCCCTGAGGGACATTTGGTTAGCACAGAGGAGACTGGCTAGATAGGGAAGTCATCTGGTCACTTTCCCAACTCTGTCCCACTAAAAAGTTCCTGAGCCATTCTTAAATTCAGATGGATGCCCAGCAATCCCTGATACTGCTCTAATTGATCATGAATTTTCTGCCAACCTTACCCTGATTAGGCAGGCTGCCCTTCATTGCTCAGGAGTTAGGGAGCATATTCCTTCAACCCTTATATACAACATGGGGTCATGTCCAGGGCAAAAGACAGGCTCTCACTTGATCTTTTTTATTACTCTTGCTTTACTGATATAATTGACATATAATATTGTATAAGTTTGAGGTATACAACATGATGATTTCATATACATATATGAGGTGTGTCCAGAAAGTATCCAGCCATGTGTCATAAAAAGGCATTTATTGAAGAAGATTCATTGTTGTACTTCCTCAGTCATTTTGAATGCCATGGCCACACAGCACACATGCTCACTCAAAAGTGTCTACTAACCCCACTGACTAGTACAGTGAAGTTGTCATTGTTATACATACTCATTCCAATACACTCTTCTTGGCTGCCAGGTTACATTAATGTCACGCAAACTGTTCTCATTATATTAACAATGGCTGGACTTTTCCCAGGCCTTATATGAATCAATTATAATGTAAAGTTAATTATTACATCTATCATCTCATATAGTTACTATTTTATTTTTGTGGTGAGAATATTTAAGATATATTGTCTTATCAACTTTCAAGTTTACAATCCCAAAAATTTATTTATCTTATAACTGAAACTTTGTACTTTGTTTTGGTGAGTTTATTTTTCTTTTTATATTACACATATAAGTGAGATTATATGGTATTTGTCTTTGCCCGATTTATTTCACTCAGCAAAATACACTCAAGGTCCATCTATGATGTTGCAAATGGCAGAATTTTCTTCTTTTTAAGGCTGAATAGTATTTTGTTCTGTGGATGTAATATTTTATTTATCCATTTACCTTTGACAGACACACAGGTTGTTTCCATGTCTTAGCTACTGCAGATAATGCTGCATGAGCACAGAGTCAGCTATCTCTTCTAGATAGTGATTTCATTTCCTTTGCATATATATACTCAGAAGTAGGATTGCTAGTTCATGTAGTAACTCTATTTTTAACTCTTTGAAGAACCTCCATACTGTTTTCCACAGTGGCTATATCAATTAATATTTCTACCAACAGTGTACAAGGGTTCCTTTTTCTCTACATCTTTGCCAACGCTTGTCATCTCTTGTCTGTTTTATAATAGCCATTGTAAAAGATGTGAAATGATATCTCATTGCAGAGTGATAAGCATTTCCCTAATGATGAGATGTTGAGCATCTCATCATGCACCTCTTGGGCATTCGAATATTTTCTTTGGGAAAGTGTCTATTTAGAACTTTTGCCCATTTTTAATGGAATCATTTTTTAACCTATTGAGTTCTGTGTATGAGTTTCTTATACAGTTTGGATTCAGACATATGACTTGTAAACATTTTCTCCCATTCTGTAGGTTATCTTCTCATTTTGTTCATTATTTCCTTTGCTGTATAGAAGCTTTTTAATTTGATGTAGTCCCACTTTATTTTTGCTTTTGTTGCTTGTGCTTTTGGTATCATATCCAAAAAATTGTTGCCAAAATCATTGTCAAGGAGATTTTTTTTCTGTTTTCTTCTAGGAGTTTTATGGTTTGATATTGTATAAGTCTTTAGTCCATTTCAAGCTTATTTTTGTGAGCAGTATAGGATAGTGGTATAAGATACAGATCTAGTTTTAATTTATTTTTCTTTTTTTGCATGTGGATATCCAGTTTTCCAAATGCCATTTATTGAAGGAACTATCTGTTCCCCACCGAGTATTCTTAATGCTCTTGTCAAATAATACTTGACCATATGAGCATAGGTTTATTTCTGTGCTTTTGATATTGATCCATTGCATTATGTGTCTATTTTTATGGCAGTTCCATATTTTGATTGCAATAAATTTGCATCATAGCTTAAAAATCAAGGAGCATGATACTCTGCTATTCAGAGTCTTCTATGGTTCCACATTAATTTTAGGATTTGTTTCTACTTCTGTAAAAAATGTCATTTAATCTTGATAGGGTTTGCATTGAATCTATAAATAACTTTGGGTAGTGTGGACATTTTAAGAATATTACTTTTTCATCCATGAACATAAAATTTTTTCATTTATGTATGACCCTTTAAATTCTGTTCATCAATATCTTATAGTTTTCAGTGCACAAAATTTTCATCAACTTGGTTAAGTTTATTCCTATTTTATTATTAATTCTATTGTAAATGAATAGTTTTCTTTATTTCTTTTTTTTTGATATTTCATTGTTAGAGCATGCAAATGCAACAATTTTTGTTTCTAGGCTTTATGTCCTTCAACTTTACTGAATTTGTTTATTAATTCTAACAGATTTTGATGGAATCTTTAGGATTTTCTCTGTGTAATAGCATAACATCTGCAAACAGGTGAGTTTAGGTCTTTCTTTCTAATTCAAATAGCTTTTATTTCTTTTTCTTGCCTAATTGCTCTGGCTAGGAAATCTAGTACTATGTTGAATAAGAAGGGTAAGAGTGGGCATACTTGTCTAGATTCTTATTTTAAGGGAAAGTCTTTCAGTCTTTATTGAGCATTATGATGTTAGCTGTAGGGTTATCATATATATCCTTCATTATGGTAAGGTGCATTCCTTCTATACCAATTTGCTGGAGTAATAAAGTCCTCAAGTATTTTTTTTTATATTTTATTTATTTACTTTTAGAGAGAGGGGGATGGGAGGAGAAAGAATGGGAGAGAAACATCAATGTGTGGTTGCCTCTTATGTGTCCCCCACTGGCGACCTGGCCTGCAACCCAGGCATGTGCCCTGACTGGGAATCAAACCCGCGACCCTTTGCCTCACAGGCCCGTGCTCAATCCACTGAGCTACACCAGCCAGGGCCCTCAACTATTTTTATATTGGCACTTATTGCTCCTTGTATATGTATCAGTATTTGCTTTATATATTTAGGTGCTGTAATATTGGTTGCATAAACATTTACAACTTTCTTGATGAATTGACCCCTTATCTTTATATAATGGCCTTCTTTGTCTCATGACCATTTTTAGCTTAAAATCTGTTTGTCTCATGTAAGTGTAGCTACTCCTGGTTTCTTTTGGTTATCATTTACTTAAGATATATTTTTTCATCTCTTTACTCTCAACTTATGTGTGTCCTTAGAGTTAAAGAGAGTCTCTAGTAGGAAGCATATTGCTTGACTTTGTTTTGTTTTGTTGTTTTTTATCCATTAGCCCATTCTCTGTCTTTTGATTAGATACTTTAATCCATTTACATTTAAAGTAATTATTGATAAGTAAGGACTTACTATTGCAATTTGATTAATAATTTTCTGACTGCTTTGTAAAATTGTTGTTTCTTGCTTTCTCTCTTGCTCCCTTCCTTTGTGATTTGATGACTTCTTGTAGTGGTATTCTTTGGCTCCTTTATCACAATCTTTTGTGTATCACCCAAAGGGTTTTTATTTATGGTTATCATGAAGCTTACATAAAATATCTAATAGATATAAAATATAACTTTAAGCTAATAAAACAACTTTGATAGTATATGGAAACTCTGTATTTGTACTTCTCTCCCCACTCACATTTTAGTCACCAGTGTTATAATTTATATCTTTTTAAATACTGTGTATTCAATAACAAATTATGATACTTAGTTATTTTTAATTTGTTTTGTGTTTAACTTTAGAGTTGTGATTTATGAACCACCATTACAATATTAGAAAATCTTATTTTTACTATAAATTACTATAAATTTTTATATAAATTACAAGTTTACAAGTAAACTTTTGAGTTTTACAAGTTTATATGTTTTACAGTGTTAATTAACATCCTTTCATTTTAGCCTAAATATATGGGGATTTGGGATATATATACACAAATATATGGGAATGTATATATAAATTTATATATATTTATATATATAAATTTATGTGGTTGTATACATAAATATATGTGATTGTATATAAATTTATGTGATCATATATGTGTGTGTGTTTATATATATATACACATATATATATAAAATCACATAAATCCTATAGGCTTTCTTTACTCTTTTTCATTATTTGTTCTTTTTCATTTTAAATGACTTACCATCAAATTCACTGATTCTTTCTTCTTGTTGGTTGGGTCTGCTACTGAAGCTCTTTATTGAATTCTCCCATTCAGTCACTGTATTTTTCAGCTCCTGGATTTCTTGGGGTTTTTTCATGGTATTTTTTAAGATTTTATTTATTTATTTAGAGAGAGGGGAAAGCAGGGAGAAAGAGGGGGAGAGAAACATCAATGTGTGGTTGCCTCTCACATGGCCTACACTGGGGACCTGGCCTGCAACCCAGGCATGTGCCCTGACTGGGAATCAAACTGGCAACCCTTTGGTTCACAGCCTGCACTCAATCCACTGAGCTACACCAGCCAGAGCTTAATGGTATTTTTTTAATTGAACTTCTCATTTTGTTCATGCATTGTTTTCCTAATTTCATTTAATTGTTTCTTGTAGTTCACCGAACTTCTTTAAGAATTATTCTGAATTCTTTGTCAGGCAGTACATAGAGCTCTATTTCTTTAGTGTCAATTACTGAGCTTTATTAGTTTCATTTGATGGTGTCCTGTGTACCTGATTCTTTTTGAACTTGAATCCTTGTATTGGTAACTATGTATATGAGTAAACAGTTTCATCTACCACACTTTACAGGTTCACATCATTAGGGAAAGACTTCATCATTCAGCTCCACTTGAGGCACTGGGAAGGTTATCTGTTAATGTCCATGAGCATGTAAGGCTTGCTATTGGGAAAGGGGTCTCTAGTTGGGTGATGCCACTACCGAGGGTGTAAGGTTTTGGGAGGTTCTGTTGGCTGGACTACTTGTTCAGGTGGATCCACAGGCAGGGTTTCATGGTCAATCATGGTCAATCATGGTCACAGATCACAGGCTGTGCCTTGTGATCAGGTAGCCCACTGGCTATGCTCCACTCTTTTGTAAGGTCACTTCCCAGTTTTTCCAGTTAAGAGGAATTGTGTCCAGTTTTACTCTGCAGTGGGGCTATAGGGGAAGCCTGTGCTGTTTCCAAGCAGAGTTGCTGTTAGTCTCCCTGGTCAAGTGAAGATACTGGTTATGCTCTCCAGCTGGGCAGGTAGGCTCACTGCCTGGGCAAGGTTGCAGGCTGAGATAATAATTAAGCAGGTTGATAGGCTGGGTTCCAAAGCTGCCAGGGTCACTCTTCAGGCTCCCTGGTTATGTGGAGTAACAGGGTAGGCTTACAAGTTGTGCAGATCTATAGACTTGGCTATCTTCTTAAATAGGGCTGTAGGGTGTGTTCCATAGCTGTTTAGTTTTTTTAGGTGAGACATTCCAGTTGGGCAGGACTGGCAACTACACTCAATGGTTAGACAGGGCTGTGAATTTGCTTCCCTTCCCACTCAGAGCTATGAAAGAGCTCCTCAGCCAGTGCAGCCCATTGGCTAGGGACCCAAATCAGGTAAAACTGCCAACCAAACTCTCTATATAGACAGGGCCACCAGATCAGCTATGTAAATGCTCAGAGCTGCTGGCTGGAATCTCTTTTTAGGCACCACTGAAAACAAGTCTGCCAAGATCTGTGCACTAGTTGATGTAAATAAACTCTGCCTCTCTCCTCTATCTCTATCTGATCCCCAATCATCAAACCCTGCAGATTTCCCCAGTAAACCTCCTGAGGCAAGACACAAGTGGGCCTCCTAGGTAGTATCCCATAATACTGGGGGAGCTGGATGGTTACTGCCTTTGGTTCCTTTCCTGCTGGGAAAACTGTAGGTGCATGGAGGCCCACTGTGCAAGTCTGGGGGAGGAGCAATGCAGTCCAATTTCACTTTGATTTCACTGGTTGTTTTTCCCTTTTCACATGGTGCTTCTCAATTTCTGTGGTCCATAGCGGGGGCAGGGGACAGGGGACATCAGCCTCATCCTGGTATTCTGGGATTTTGACAATGGTGTGCTATAAATGGATAGTTACTAGTTAGTTTTTTTCTGAGGGGGATCGAAGCTGAGAACAACTTATGTTTCTATCTTCTCACCTGCTCTTGAAAGAGGAGCAGGTGAATATAAAAATGAATATTCAGGTTGCAATATTGGATTTAAATGAAAGTCTTAATGGAAATGTTGCAGTTGTCAAGTGTTTAACAAAGTAATAGAGAAAAGCAATAAGAGTAATCAGGATGTGTTTCCTTTAAAAAAGAAGGTAATATACTAGAATAACTAATAAGAGTACCTAATGAGCTTTTGTAACAGTAATAGAATATTTCACTCTGAATGCCCTGTGTTGTCCACAATAGACAGTGCATGGCTTTGGGGTCACACAACATTTCTAATCACAGTCCCACCTTTCTCTCCTTTGGGACATTGAACCAGTTATGTAACCTCCCTGAGCCTCAGATTCCTTGACTGTAAAATAGAACCTACCGTCTAGATTAGCTAGGAAGATTAAATGACATAAAATGTGCAAAGCTTGGTTCCTGTTCCCCCTTTCCCCTGTCTGGGCTCCTAGGGTCTCACTAATCTTGAGCTCCTTCCTCCATCAGCCCATTTTTAACAGGCTTTCAGGAAAACCTAGGGACTTCCAAATCACCTACTGTATACACATTATGTGGCCAATACTACATGTGGTGAATATACAGGTAAATAAGTTTTCTTAGGTTTTTTCCCATCCTTCATTTCTTTGTTTTAAATTACTTTATTGTTGTTTGATTACAGTTGTCTGCATTTTCCCCCCACCACTCCCTCATTTCTTAATTTGACATTTCAGTTTAGGGAAAACTAATGCAACAGCTATTGCCACATATGTGAAATTGGTGAATATCATTTCTGATGTATAAATGCTTGCAGGTGCCCCCTCATTTTTACCAGGGCCACATAAGCCTCATGGTTGCCTTCAAAGGACCGAATGTAATTTTAGGACTGTATAAATGTAAGTTATACAGTTAACAGTTAAGTGACAGTTCAGTGCTGCCGCTGGGTGGAAACAAGGTGGAGGGCCAGATTTGGCCCTCAGGCCTTGTGTTTGCCACCTGTGTGCTAAAGAGATTTAAAAAAAAACTTAAGCACATTTTACTTTTCCCATGACTAAAGTATTGGGTAAAATCACTGAGGCTAATATTGGAGTGTCAATTGCCCTGGGAATATGTGCTAACTAAAAATGGAGAGAAGCAGAGTGGGGCAAGTCATGTGTGAACACTCAAACACTCGGATCTAGCAAAATATTTCAAATATGACTGTTGGTATTGTAAACCCTCAGGGCAGGAACAATGTTTTTCTTGAATCGGTGTAGCCCCAAGGATACGCTCGTTACTCCACAAACATGAAATGAAATAGTAATATCCATAGTTTACTATGTACATTTTGTCATGCCTCTTGAGTCTGATACATTCTATTGGGATTACTGCTAGCAGCTGTATAGAAAGAACTTTCTAAGAAGATGATAGAAAGTTCTTTCTTTAGCAAACTGGTTCTTTCAGTCATCAAAGAAATCACTCATCATCCAGGGAGGCTTCCTGAATTGATCAAAGGAGATGTTGGTCCCCACATGCCCACTTCCTCTGGCCCTGAGTCTCCCTTGGTTGCTCTCCCAGAAATTCATGCAAATTGGATGTTTCCTTTTCCCTAATTTCTATAAAACAGAAATTACTAAAAACAACTTATATTGTTCAATTAAGCTAACGTGCAATATCTAATTACTAGATAATGTGTAATCTTAACCAAACTACCAGGTTCAAATCCCAGCTCTTCCACTTTTACTTGTATGACTTAGGCAAGTCTTCTGACTTTCTGTGCTTCATATTTTATGCGTAAAATTGAGGTTATAATATTCTCTACTTCACAGGAGGCTTAGAAAGGGTAAATGAGTTAATGTATGTAAAGTACTTAGAACAGAGCTAGCACACAGCAAGGACTTTGTAAGTATCAGGTATTTTTACATAAGCCATAAAAGATCAGCTAATGTTCATGACAAAACAAAACACCTAATACCAGTTTGTAACAGAAATAAGTATTTAGCCACATCAGTCACAGAAGACCGAGCAAGACAACCTTCCATTTCACTTCCTCATCTGCTAAAAAGAATAAGTGGTCTGCACAACTGCTATCTAAAATAAACCCAATGAGAGATGTCAACTCTAACATAGAAACTGTTTTGTCAGAAACCTGCCTTACTCTGTTTTGAAAGAGTTGAATACAAACAGCTATATTTTGAGGGGGAAAGAAAAAGAATACCTGTCATACTAACCTCTAAGTTAAGTTTATTTTATTTTGGTGAAACAGTGACGTGCTCAGAGCCTCCCACAGAAGAGGCATCATGGAAGCCCTCCTTCCTCCACCTCACTCTCATCTTTGTGCTTTTACCACACCTGACTCTCACTAATACACCCAGTATTTTGTGTCTAAGGCCTTCCTAGTCATGCTCTGTCTACCTCAGACAGCCCTCTCTCCTCATTACCCTTTCCTCACAGTAAAGTCTATTCAACTTGACTCAACAAACTTCCCTCTAAAACACTCTAAAACAGATCCCCAAGTAGAGTTGTCAGCTTTCTTTATGCTCCACGCAAACTAATTGCTTACATTTCTTACAGTTTACTCACTTTTCTCTCATTGCTATTAAATGCTGAAATTTTTGAAGGGAAGAATTTGCCTTGATGGTTCTCTATATCACTAACCTCTGGAAGAATAAAATACACATAATAAAAGAGCAATAACTGCCCTTCTAATAAATTAATAAATTTAGTAACAATGATTAAATTAAATTTAGTTAATTCAAATATTGGTCAGGCATGGGAGCTTGAAACAATAGAGAAATTAGAAGGACACTTCTCTGCATAAGACAGCTTGCTCTTTAAAAATTTCCTGAACTTTAGCCATGCCAAGATACTTCCCTGAATCTTCAAATCACTTTATGAATGAAAAAGGTAAAAAAAAACTCTTACTAAATCAGTCTTAGAACCCTAATATGTTGAAACTTATTCTGGTTCTACTTAAGGAGCCCCTTGCAGAACTTCAGGGAATCAGTGTAACACTGTTTTGATTCACTCATTAGTGTCCTGACAAGAATACACGTCACCTGGGCATGAGTCCTCTGTACACAGAAAGTCTCATATGATCAGAGGTTCTAGTTGGTGTGTATTGACAGTAAGAAGGGGGGAAGGAAGCATGGGTGGAAGACGTGAAGGGATTGAGAAGTACAGATTGGTATTTACAGAACAGTCATGGGGATGTAAAGTACAGCATAGGAAATACATTCAATAATATCATAGTAGCTATGTATAGTGTCAAATGGGTACCAGAAATATCAAGAGGAACATTTTGTAAAGTCTATGATTGTCTAACCACTATACTATACATCTGAAATTAATACAAAATAACACTTGTTATAAACTATAATTGAAAAAGTTAAAAAAGAAAATGTTAATTTCTCCAAACTACTAATCTAAGAGTACTGAGGCAAAACTTAAGAAATAGTTCCCATATTTTCTTCCACCATGTACCTACATGTCTTTGTCCAAAGTGATTTCTTTGCCTCAAAAATAACAAAACATTCAATTAGTTCAATTAGTTGATTTAATTGTGCCAACGAAATCAGACTTAAGCACTACACTCATATGAGGAAAAAAGTATTACAAGAGTTAGTCAAAAGCACTCTATAAAATTCACCCCCAGAAGCCCTTTCTCAGGTTCAAATGTGTGTTGAGTGTATTTCAGCAGCACATCTCAACAGTGACACCTACAGGTGCACTAAGAAGTATGTTTGTCATCTCACTGATAGAGAAGTCAACTAAGTTATTTTTCACATTCAAAGAAATTACTCCTGTTGTACTTTTTTATTTATTTATTTATCACGGATTTGCCCTTGCTGAGCCCAAGGATTTGTTTTGTTTCATTTTGTCTTGTTTTTCTGTAGCTGAAGTTTAAAGTATCCCAGAAAGTCAAAGGCACATAATACAGTTACATTTGGGTCATATTAATTTCATAAATAAAACTAACAGAAAATAAATCACTGTCTATTTTATACAGAAAGGATAGTTAATCTGCCTTCAGTTAAACACAATGAAAAAAATTGAGGGTGGAACAAATTAATCTATTGACAACTGTGAGGTATTAGTAAAAACAGAGGATACCTAACAGACATCTTCTCCAAAGTCAAATTCTTAATAAGGATAAAATAAGGTGAAGACTGCAATGTCAACAGCTTATACCTGTCACTCAAAATATGAGGAACTGTTCGACTGAATTATAACATAGGAACTGGATTGATTTTTTATTAGCCCTCCTCTCGGTTGCACTGAAAACCAAATCTGGGGAACTTAGGTTCTCTGTTCAGAGTTCCTTTGGAACTTAGAGTAGCTGACATTCACTTCCCACATCACACAGTGCCACACCCAACCCCATAGTACAATCAGAGTTAGAGTTTTGCACATGAACAGTGTCTGCACAATTGCTAGTTCATTGAAAATAGAAAATTCAAACAACGGTTTTAATAAAGTGACACAGAGCTATGATCTTGGGTTTGTTTTTTATTTTTTTTTCCATTAAACTGATTAAAATAACCTTTTGTCAAAGTCCCTATCTTCATTGAAAGTGATCAAAATCAAATCTGAAAGAGAAAACTACTACTATCAAGCGTTATTCCCAAGTGAAAAGAAAAAAAGAATTTATTTTCTAGGGTTAACCACCTAAGTTCATGCACAAGTATGCAAAAACATTAAAGTCTGAAAAGCCTGGGACAAACTCACTAAAGACTGATCAATGCAATTTCTGGCAGACAAAGAAACATTAACAATAATGTAACCATAATAACCTGGGGTAATGGAGAGAAAAATTAACTAGAAATCTGAAGACCTGGATTCTGGTCCACTTCCATGTGTGGTAGATGACCTTGGTAAAAGTGAATATTTTTTAATAAACTTCTAAGTTGTTTCCTTACTTGTAAAATGGAATTCATCACTAACCCCATTTAAGTACACAAGGGTCAACAGACTTTGAAGTTATAATTTTCATCACTGTTTTCATCATATCCAGCATCACCACCACCATTAAAGAAATCATAGTGTCCCCTGGCTGATGTAGCTCAGTGGATTGAGCAAGGGCCCGTGAAGCAAAGGGTCCCCGGTTCAATTCCCAGTCAGGGCACATGCCTGGGTTGCAGGCCAGGTCCTCAGTAGGGGACACATGAGAGGCAACCACACCTTGATGTTTCTCTCCCACTCTTTCTCCTTCACGCCCCCTCTCTTTAAAAACAAATAAATAAAATAAAATAAAATAAAGAAATCATACTGTGAGCCTATTTCCACAATTTCATTAACTGTTACTTAATTGAATGTGAATGTCAAAGATTTAAGGCTTATTTTCATCTTTTAGAAGTAGTCTATGAAAAAATTAACAATATTAAACGTTTTTAGTGACTTGAGTTAGAATTCTCCAAAAGCAAACACATTGAATTGTTTAGCTGTTCTCTACCAAGTTTGTATTAAGATTAATTTATCTTTTTGTCTGATAAGTACTAGGACATGTTCACTGTTAGGAAATTTGAAAACTTTCAAAAAAAAAAAAGAAAATTCTCCCCATCCTAACTGATAGCACAGCCCCGCCCCTCAAAAAGTGTTGTTAGTAGCAAACTAGTGTTTTTACTAATAATTTTTATGTTAATTTTGTGCATCTTGGGTTTTTGTTCTTTGGGGGTTTTTTGTTTTCTTTTGTTTTTGTTAAGACACATATTTTTATTTTTATTTTTATTTTTATTTATTTTCATTGTTGTTCAAGTACAGTTTTCTGTCTTTTACTCCCATCCCAGCCCACCTCCCCCCAGTGCTTCCCACCTCCCTCCCATTTCCACCCCCCTTAGTTTTTGTCCATGTGTCCTTTATACTTGTTCCTATAAACCCTTCTCCTTTTCCCCTGAAATTCCCTCCCCTCTCCCCTCTGGTCACTGTCAGCCTGTTCTCTATTTCAGTGTCTTTGGTTCTATTTTGCTTGCTTGTTTATTTTGTTGTTTAGGTTCCTGTTAAAGGTGAGATCATATGGTATTTGTCTTTCACCACCTGGTGTATTTCACTCAACATAATGCTTTCCAGTTCCATCCATGCTGTTACAAAGGGTAGGAGTTCCTTCTTTCTTTCTGCTGCATAGAATTCCATTGTGTATATGTACCACAGTTTTTTAATCCATTCATTTACTGATGGG